>WYDI02033470.1:0-30579 GCA_009867235.2 Psittacus erithacus | reverse complement strand
CAGTAATGTTTAGTCTGACCAAGGACTTTCTGAGTCTCATGCTCTGCCAGGGAGGAGGGGAAGCCAGGAGGAAGCAGTGACAGGACACCTGACCCAAACTAGCCAAAGAGGTATTCCATAGCACAGTACATCATGCCCATGACGTAATGGGCAGCTACCCAGAAGGGCTAGATCACTGTTGGGGTGGGGCTGGGTATCGGTTGGTGGTGAACCGTTGTATTCTCTTCTCTTGTTATTTCCCTTGTCATTCTTATTATTGGTGGTAGCAGTAGTGATTTGTGTTATACCTTAGTTAATAGACTGTTCTTATCCCAACCTGTGGGAGTTGTATTCTTTTGATTCTCCTCCCCATCCCTCTGGGAGCTGAGGGAGGAAGCGGGGGAGTGAGTGAGAGACTTCGTGGCAGGGTTTAAACCACAACAGTTCTTTTTGGTGCTGTACGTTGGGCGCCAAAAACTGTCGTGATTTTCTAATTTACGACTGGGCTTAAACCATGACAATGCCCCAGTTTATATACCGGGCATGACATGCTGTGGTATAGAATACCTCTTTGGTTAGTTTGGATCAAGTGTCCTGTCACTGCTTCCTCCTGGCTTCCCCTCTTCCCTGGCAGAGCATGAGACTCAGAAAGTCCTTGGTCAGACTAAACATTACTGAGCAGCAACTAAAAACATTGGTATTATCAGTATTGTTCCCAGGCTCAAAGTCAAAACCACAGCACTGCACCAGCTACCAAAAAGGAGAAAAATGACTGCTACTGCTGAACCCAGGACAGTTATTCACTTTTGTAAGATGGAAAAGCCTAATTTCACCTTTTGGGGATTTTCTCCATTCCATAAAAATGGAAGCTTTAATAGTGTTATAAGCAGAAGAAAATCTCTTAACTCTTTAGAAGCCCTGTTCAGATTGAGTCAGGGAGTCTTCCACACCTGTTAAAATTCCCTCTAGTATTTGTTGCTTTAACTTATACTTCCTTGATGCTCTTACTTATCAGATATATTTGTGTTTAAAATGAGTAATTCTTTTATCATGTACACTTGAACCTGTAAGGAATTCATACTGGTGTGTCTGGAACACTGCGGTAGTTCTGACAAAGTCTGTGACTTCAGTTCTGGCTTAAGCAGGAGAAAATAAGGTGGGAAGAGAACCCACAGGAAAGAAAGTAAAAATCATCCTTAGTTATGGCAAGGCATGTAGGCAATTAGTAGATCATGGTTAAATTTCAGCGTTTAATCCTTTACTTAGAAAGCCTAATCTTGACTGCAGCGTTTTTCTAATTAGAAGCCAATTTCAGATCTTCACTTCCTTAGCAAAAAATTCTTAAAATGGTGCAGTCCCTTGATTATAATTATTCATTCAGTCCCTTGATTATAATTATTTACAATAGAGTTTGTGGTGTATTGCAGAAGCTCTACTTAAAGACACAGTTATATTGGCAGCCCTTTTAAAAACATTTGAAAACAAAAAAGTGGTACCTTTTTTTACCTTGCTCAAGACTTGATTTTTTAATTACTTTGATAAACTTGTTGAGATTTAAGAGATTCCTTTAGGTTAAATCTTCATTTATTCATTTCAAAAATCTTTATGAAATAAATAACAACAACAACAACAATTCTGGGCCAAGTTCCCAGACTCTTCAATTCAGCAGACTCCAAAGGAAGGAGATCTTTGGGTTGTTGTGGCTGTATTCATAAAGAACACCACTGCAGCAAATGCTTCATACTGCTTTTCAGCTCTTGGCCCTCAAAGTGGAATCCGAATTCCTTTGTTAGGGCCTATGCAAAGACAGAATGACAGGTAAGATGTTTGACTGACAGATGCGATGCATCTGGTAGATGTGTCACTCCTATTGAATTAAGCCACTCAGGAGACGCTAGGTATAGATGGCATTAAAACCTTTTAAGATTTTGTGACACTAAGGCTTGAACTTACCTTCCAATTCCTACTTGTATTCTACCTTTTCTACATCTAACCTTAAGTTTTAAACATATTTATTACCATACAATGTTCTGTCTTTGTTCTTCCTATTTTACTCTCCTCACTAAAACTTAATTCCTGCTACAGCTTCATATTTATTGTTACTGGATAATTACCATTAGCTGTAATAAAACTGTACTAGCACATACCTTTTTGCTAAAATTTATTTAATTTCTGTTTTACTTCTGAATAGTTATTCATCTGTCAGGTGGAGCTTTAACATTGTTTGGCAAGTACAACATATCCAGTATAGAATCATAGAAACATAGAATCAACTAGGTTGGAAAAGACCTTTATGATCATAGATCCAACTGTTACCCCAGGACTGCCAAGCCCACCACTAAACCATGTCACTAGGGGCAAACTGATCCCCCTCTCATGGCTGCACCTCATGATCCCCAGTCACAGACACACCTCATGGCTGCCCCTCATAGTGGCCCCACACTATATAGCTGCTGCCCCTACCCCTCATGGCCACCCCTCATGGCCCATGGCTGCCCCTGCTCTCACCTTATGATCTCCCCTAACAACCCCCCCATTACTGTCCTCGTGATCTCTCATGGCTGCACCTGCTCTCCCCTCACAATCTCCCCTCATGGCTGCCCCTCCTGTCCCCTCATGATCTCTCCTCATGACCACCCCACCTCTCCTCTCATGATCTTCCCTCATGGCCACCCCTGTTCTCCCCTCGCAATCTCACTTCACCCCTCATGGCCACCTCTCTTGTCCCCTTAGGATCACCCCTCACACCTCATGATGTTCCCTCACGGTCATCCCTGCTCTCCTCTCACGATCTCCCCTCACCTCTCATGGCTGTCCCTCCTGCCCCCTCACAATCTCCCCTCACCCCTCATGGCTGCCTCTTCTGTCCTCTCATGATTTCCTCTCACACCTCATGACTGCCCCGCCTCTCCCCTCATGATCTTCCCTCATGGCTGTCCCTGCTGTCCCCTAATAATCCCCTCTCACCCCTCATGAACAGTTATCAAAAAACTTCCCTAGTAATTAACCCAATTATCACTGTCTCCCCCTACTTCCTTTGGTTCTGTATTGCATTCTATAAAAACCTACAAGAACCTGCTAAACACCTCCTCTCAGTCCTTGGAGCTGCATTTACCATCCCACCAGGATACTCACCCCAGCAGAGAATCCTGAATGAAATTTTCAACACCACTTGTGTGACTTGGACACAGTTCTTGGAGTATGGGACATTTGGAAAAAAAAAAAAAAAGAAAGAAAAGAAGAAAAGACAAAAAAAGGGGGGAAAAAAAAAAAAAGGCCTACCGGAAGAGAAGTCCCAGTTATGTACTAGAAAGGTTGGCAAGTGAGGAAAATTTCTTCATAACTATTGACTATAATTACTAAAAAAAATTATGAGTATTGGTAATAAAGACATTTTTGAAACTGAATTACTGGAAAATCTTCTCACCTTTTCAATCTGACAAAACAGTATGGAAGGGACTTCATTGTGTTACCCTTTGTGCAATAATTTCTTATGGCATAAAAATCACATTAAAGCTAAGGTTTTAGCTAATTTTCAACAACTCCGACACTGAAACTAAAAGACTAAATAACCCTAACTCATCGATTAGCTTCATCTGACATTAGATGTGTAGCTTGCAAAATGCTGATGTCCTTTTTTATGTTAAAGATATTAAAATTGAAAGAAGAAACGTTTTCGTCTTTAATGTGTATATGCAACAGCAAAGAAAAGCAAGCAGCTGCTGTTGTGGATCATGGTTACCATAGCAATGCATTCCCATAGTCATTTAGAGATTCATTTATAATAATAGCAGCTTTACTAAAGAAGAATACAGAAGTTGCCAATAGTGAAAATCTGTAATACAGGAAATCACATTAATGCTATTTACAATAAGATAGCTTTATTAACAGCCAGACAGGTGCATTTTTGAGGTTCATACTTACACACAAAAGTGCAGAAAACAAGAATAACTTTCATGGGCCCATGATTTCCATGCCATGAAATTTTGGATTACCACAAAACTTGCACAGCGATTGAGTGGAATATAGGAAGAAAGGAAAAAAAGCCCTAAGCCTTCCTAGCAAACCTGAAAATCCATGTTAAGGAATGATACATTTAAATAATCAGATGTTATCAAATGCCATAGAATACTTATATATAGGCTTGATTGAACAAAATCAAGCTACACATAAAAGTAGCAAAGTTCTGCACTGAAAGAAAAAAATCTCAGCTGTTTATGGTAAAAATGGTTTGAAGATGAAAATAAAATCATTGTTTTCACTGGGAGATTTCAAATTTCCGCAAGAAACAAATTAAATAGACTTCACAAAATAACACAAGTACTCCTACCTTGTTGTTACACCAAAATAAAGGCCATACTGCATGAAATCAGAATAAAGATGGAGAATAAAGATATTAGGAATAAAGACATTGACTTTAAAGTACAAAAAATAATGACCATCCTTAATCTATAACTGAAGACGCAAGGAAAGAAAAAGAACTTCAAAATACTTTTGCAGCTTTTGATATTCAAGTTCAGTACTATAGTTAGCAAATGTATCATGATGATCAAGCACATTTGCTAGGATGTTGATTCAGCAAAATTACTTGTAACATTGTTCAGCTGTTATAAGCGTGTAATACTTAGCAATTAAAGGAAGAAGAAATTGAGGGAAAGCATCAAATTACGCAAGGCAAAAATTTTCCACAGCCAATATTTCTGTGTTATGCTGCAGTATGTGAAGTATGTTATCTTCAGGAAATTCACCCCAATTAAAAATTTGATGTTTTATTTATAAAAAAAAGTAATTTTGTTGCTTTTTTCCATTTTTTTGCTTGCACTCGAAGCAGGAATTAGTACATAGGCAATTAAAACACCAATTTACTGCAATTGTGTACTGGTTAAAGGACTCTCCCTCCTACTTCTCATATGACAGATTAAACTAAACCACCTTCTAGGTGTTATTTTTTCCAGAACCACAACGCTAATTTCATTTTGCTGTACAGCAAGTGGTACAACATGGTAAAATAGATTTTGAATCTGCAGAAGGTAGAACACAGAACAGAGGTTATGCTACATGTCCTTAGACAACTTCAAGCTGTATCCCTCCCTCTTGGTCTCCAAGACAACTGGAATAGATGGTTGGCTGGACAGTTTACACAGCCCAGATATATATCCAGATTTCCTCAGGAACGTTCTCTTTTCTGCCTAAAGATCAAATTTTAAAGATGTTTGAGGATATTAAATGTTTTTCCCAGTCTGCGGATATCCCCCAACATAAAAAGGCAAAATACTCAGAAATCTTTGGCATTGCTTGCTAGGGCCATTCCTGCAACACAAGCTGTATATGCAGTCAGTATGATGCATGTGAACAGAAATATGTAAACTCTTGATTATAAAGGTGCAGAATTTATGATTTCTCTTCCTGGCATGTCTTTCCGACTTGCTTGGTTAAAGTGACAATGATCTCTATTTTGAAAGTGGCAAGGTGATTCTGTGATTGAATGGGGGAATGAATCTCTAGCCAATTTAAAAACAAACAAATACAAACCCAAAAGAATATTCTAGATGATTTTCAGTATCTGCAAGGATTTTGAGACACTTGTCATTTTGGACAGCTGCTTACTCTGCAGTTTGAAATAGAAGTGCTTGGAGTGAAGTGCCTTAGTAAGCCAGGGTCTGTTATCAGTCCTTTGCATAAAGTTGCTGGATTATCTTTTCATTCTAAACTGTTTAAGTTCTGGGCAGCTATTTGTTTTGCCTGTGGAGAGAAAAGGCCTGGATCTATTCAGATCTTCTTTCAAATCAATATACTAGATAATTTGATGTTGTATAAGATGTCTCTTTAGCCATACGGTCTGCAATTTTCATGAAGCCTATTGATGTCTCTGAAAACAGTGGGAATACATTATGTCCACTTTTATTAAACATCTGTGCATAACTCCACTACAACATTGCTACGGGAGATGTAAAAAATCCACATATGGAGCCAGCAATAATAGGTAACTGTTAGAATGACACTTCACAGCATACAGCAAACTGAGACTCTATTGCTGAGGTACTGCAAAGAAGCCCTGTGTAACTGCACTAACCAGCTATACATCAGAGAACTCCACTGTTGGTCTGTATTTTCATTCCAGTCACTGTAATCTTTGATGAATTATACTGTCATATATAATGAAGCCTTCACAGGAAAACTACTGTAATTTTCTTTTTGAAGCTTAGCCAGAAGGTGGCAACTGCAGAAAAACAGGAAATGTGTGCATTATAGTGCATTATCTACTTTATTTTGCATTACCCTGCACCTTGAAATGAATTCCCCTCTCCCCCTGAAATAGATCATTCACATATCAGGCTTTTTAAACGTTACAATATGTATTTGTCATTCCTGCAGAACTAACCATGTTTTACTCAGTGGCTCTCCCTCCTCTGCTTTTTACCTACCAACTCTGCCTCTATTTTTTTTTCTCCACTTTTCTGTCTTCCAAATTATATCAGTTCCATCTTCCTTTCAGTCTCCCTCACTTCTTTTATCAAAATTAAAGAAGTCTGTGAAACTAAATTACAGTCACATTGTATAAAATGGCAGCTTCCACCTTCCTTTATCCCTCAGAAACAACCTCAATCTCCAATGAATACCACTGAACCCAGAAATAGCAACTTTTATGTAACTCAGAACAAGTTTTCTGATCTGTTTAAAACCAGATTTTATTTGTTTATGGATTTGCAATGTCAAATACTTTAAGAGCATGTCATTGTTGTTGGAAAAGCATATTAGTTAAAACTATTGAAAAGATTTTTTGTACTATAAAATGTTTTCATCTAATAAAAATTAAAATATTCTGTTCACATTCACAAGGATCAAGCTGTTTCCCTATAACTATACAAATGAGAAAGCACGAGAAATAAGCAATGTAGAAGTAAATGTTAATTCAATATATTTGTTTATATTTTGATTTGTTAGTGACTTAGTAAGTTACACACTAAATATTGTTAGATGAAAAAACACTGCCAGCATGTAAAGGAGACCAGACGTATTTGGTTAGTGAGTTTGGAGTTTACATCCAGCAAAAAAAATCAGTTCACCCTTCAAGATCTATTATTGCTATTTGAAATGTGGCATCAGAGTATGTGCACAAATGAAGACGGGTTTGGTGCTGTTCAACATCTTTGTCAGTGACATGGACAGTGGGATTAAGTAAACCCTCAGCAAATATGCTGATGACACCAAGCTGTGTGGTGCAGTCAACACACTGGAGGGAAGGGATGCCATCCACAGGGACCTCGACACACTTGAGTGGTGGACCAGTATAAACCTTCTGAAGTTCAATAAAGCCAAATGCAAGGTCCTGCACCTGGGTCAGGACAAATACAGGCTGAATGGAGAATGGACTGAGAGCTGCCCTGAGGAGAAGGACCTGGAGTGTTGGTGGATGAGAAGGCCAACATGACCTGGCAATGTGCATTTGCAGCCCAGAAAGCCAACCATATGCTGGGCTTCATCAAAAGGATATGTCCAGCAGGTTGAGGGAGGTGATTGTCCAACTCTGGGGCCCCCAATACAAGAGGGACGTGGATCTGCTTCAGCAAGTCCAGACAAAGGCCACAAAGATCATCAGAGGGCTGGAGCACCTCTCCTGTGGAGACAGGCTGAGACAGTTTGGGTCGCTCAGCCTGGAAACGAAAAGGTTCATGTGAGACCTTAGAGCAGCCTTCCAGTACCTAAAAGAGGCCTACAAGAAAGCTGGAGAGGGGCTTTTTACAAGGGCATGGGGAATGGCTTTAAGCTGAAAGACGGTACATTTAATTAGACATTAGGAAGAAATTCTTTACTGTGAGGGTGGTCAGACACTGGAATGGATTGCCTACAGAAACTGCTGCTGCCTCATCCCTGGAAGTGCTCAAGACCAGGCTGGATGGGGATTTGAGCAGCATGGTCCAGTGGAAGGTGTCCCTGCCCATGGCAGGGGTGGAACTAGATGATTGTTAAGGTCCCTTCTGACCCAAACCATTCTGTGATATGTCAAAATACAGTACATTTGGAGATAACTGCATGCTAATGTAAAAAGAGAAATGTACTTCCAATATTCTAAATACTAAGCATTAAAATTTATGTATCATGTAAATGAAATAACTGGAAATTATCCAGTCTGTTACACTTCTTCCCCAATGATCGTCTCACCACTGCAAATTTGAGACTGAACAGGTAATATGCAGGTTGGTTTTAACACAGGAAAGCACATGCTGACTTGAAAAAAACAGAGATTAAAACTTTTACCTTTTTCTTCTTAATGACTTTCACTCTGTTCTGTTTTGTTTTACAGAATGGTTCTTAATCTGCGGCCAGTAACATTGCCACCATTGACAGGGAAAGACTGTGAGGGCAGCCTGCACAGCACACTACATTCTTCACTCATTTGGCTTGGTGGCTGCAGCTTATAGGTTCTTCTCCCGGTATTTGGGATGGGATAAACACACGTCAAAGAATCGGTGTAGTCCCACAGTAAAACCAAAGCATCATAGAACACCTGAACTATCCCTTGCCAGCACTGGAATTTGAAACCAGAAAACCTTTCCCATGGTCCCGGCGAACCAAACTGGTTTATGCACTTGGATTCAGTGTACCAGTTGTGTGTTAATTACAGAGTCGTGTGAGGTGTTCCGCAGGCACTTCAGTAGTGTGCTGCTTTCCTGATAGAAAGCACCGTAAGCCGGGCACGGAAGGCAGGGCCGCAGCCTCCACCGCCCGCCGGGCACCAGCCGGCCCGGCACCGCACGGGCCATACCCTTCCCGAGAACGAGGCCGGGTCCCGCCGCGCCTAGGTGCGCGGCTGCCACGGCACAGCGATGCGAGCCAGTGAGCAGCCGCTCAGCGACAGGTCTGAGCCGCGCGGCCACCGCCTCCGCCGCGCCAGGGCATAGCGGCGGGACAAAGAGGGCCACCCTTGAGGGCGGGCGGGACGTGAAAGGGCCGCGAGGGGCGGGCTTGGCCACGCGGCGTGATGGGAACCGCACCGGCCGCAACCAGGTCCTGCCAGTCGCTGGACACCGCTGGCAGCTCATGAGCATCGCCACCCTCCGCCGCGGGGCCGGGGTCGAACATGGCGACCACGGTAGCAGACCCCACCAACCCCCACCCGAGCGGCTCCGCAGCCCGACGAAAGCCGTTGGGCGAGGGGGCGGGAAGAGCAGCTGCCCCCGCCCCGCCCATTCCCCGGCTATAGCGCACGGACCTCTCCGAGCCCCGCCCTCCTCGCACGCGTGGCGGCCCCTCCCTCCGGCTACGAGATGGAGGGGCGGGGGGCGTGCGTGGGCCGCACGCGACCTCGCCGCGTCACGTGCAACCAACAGCAGCGGCCGCCGGCGCAGCGCGAGACCCCTCCCCGGGTGGGCGGGGACAGCCGCGGGAGGAGGGAACCCCCCCCTCCGGAGGCGGGCAGCTCGCGCACACCTCCGCGGCGGCGGGAGCCTCGGCGGAGCCCCGCCTCCGGGGGCGGGGCCGGCCGGGCCGGCGGGCTGCTGGCACCTCCTCCCCTCCCCTCCCCTCCCCCTCGCCGCCGTCCCCTCAGTAACTTGGCTGCCTTTTATCGGGCGAGCGGCGAGGCGGAGAGTTTATTGGTGCCGGAGCTGCGGCGCGGTCGGGAGCGAGCGCGGCACAGGGCGGGGGGCCCTGCCGGGCCGGCCCGGGACGATGCTGCGGCTGGTGTCGCTGAAGTTGGGGCGGCTGTACCGCTACGTGAAGCTGGCGGTGCTGGGCAGCCTGGCGGCGGCGCTGGTGCTGAACACGCACTCGCTGCTGGCCTCGCTGCAGCGCAACGAGCTGTCGGAGCGGCGCTTCCTGCAGCTCAATAAGTGCCCGGCCTGCTGGGGTACCAGCTGGTGCCGCAAGTTCCTCAACGGGCAGCTACGGCTGGAGAGCTGGGGCCGCCTGCGCCTCTTCGACTTCTTCAATGTCAAGAACGTCTACTTCGCGCGGTACGGGGAGCCCCGCGAAGGCAGCCGCCGCGTCGTCCTCAAGCGCCTGGGCTCCGCGCAGGAGCTAGCCGACATCGACACCAAGATCTGCCGCCGCGCCACCGGCAGGGGCCGCTGCGACCTCCTCCAGGCCTTGCACGCCACCGAGTTCGCCAGCCTCAACGGCGACGTGCGGCTCCTTACCCCCGACGCCGTGGAGGGCTGGTCGGACCTGGTGCACTGCCCCTCGCAGCGCCTGCTCGACCGCCTGGTCCGCCGCTACGCCGAGACCAAGGACTCGGGCAGTTTTCTGCTGCGCAACCTGAAGGACTCGGAGCGCATGCAGCTCCTCATTACCCTCGCCTTCAACCCCGAGCCACTGGTCCTCCAGGTAAGCGCGCCCGACGGCACCAGCAGCTAGCGGGTGCGCCCCCGCCTGTTCTCCTTGATGTTGCACTGCCGCCCCTGCCTGCTGCAGGCGGGCCGGACCCCGCCGACCCCTTGCTGGCAGCCGCGTCCCCGCCGAGTGCCCTCCCTGGGCCCTTCGCCGTGGCCGGGGTGTGTTTTGGCGGCGCGCCGGGCGCACGCAGCTGTGCCTGTGGGCAGGGGAGCGGGGCTCCCGGGAAGCTGGCCTCAAGTAGCGGTGGAATGGCGGGGCCTTCCTCTTTTCCCTAACAGTGGCTTATGTAAAGGTGTCAGCTGTGCAGGCTAAGGAGAGAGTCTCATTCCCACTTTGGGCATGAGGCGTTTCTTTATCTCACGTAGTCTCTTAGTCTTTCTTTATTTCTTTCTTCCTTATAGTTTTCACGATTTGTCTTCCTCCACGGTGCTACTGTGCCCCAAGGCATTAACTCTTTCTCCACCCTTCTTGCCTTTCTCATCCAGGCAGGGAGCTTACTTGTCTACTTGACAGCGAACGGTGAAAGGAAGCAGCTATTCTGCGGGAAGCAAGGCGGGGTGGCATGCTGAAAGGCAGATAGATGCTTTCTGGTGGATTTATCTCTTGCTTACAGTTAAGTGTTTGACTTTAATCCTATGGCGCCTCCAGTAATACGTACACTCCTAGGCAGCTATGGGAATCGGTGGTTAATTTCTTAGGGTCTAGTTTAGTAGATAGTGGGTATAAACGTTAATGTTGTTGCACTTTCCCTGTCAAAAACTGGCTCATGCTATGTCGTGTTCTCATGGGAACTAAATATAATTTTTTTTTCCTGTTGGTAAAAAATTAGAAATAGGTGTTTCATAGCCTGAAAATGGAGTGAAAAATACATGAACAATATTCTCTTTCAGCAGTTGCATATTTTATATTCTTTAATTGGGAGGACTGGTTGTGTTCACAGGCCAGAAATTTGTGCTTTAATGTTGCATAAATTTGTAGGTGAAACACTTGTAGAAAACTTTTACTCTATAGCACCACTCAGTTGCTTCTGTTTCATATTCTGTTTACTTGGAGAGCTTTGTGTTTTGTCTATTCACACTGCTGAGGGAACTCCAAGTATGCCTCTAATGTGTAAATTTGGACTTGGAATTGTTTTGGCTAACTACTGAACTGTCCTTGCCTTTGTCTGATGTTTGATAAAAAGAGTATTTGCAGATGCATTTGAGAGCATCACTGCACGATTACTGTTATAAGCATCTGCTGTTTCTCTAGTGAGAGGCCAAGAAATAGCTAATGCTCAAAAAACAGTGCTGCAGGCTTTGCCCTGCAGCAAATTCACCTGCAGACTAATTTCTAGAAAATGCATTTATGAACTCCACTTAATTAAAAACATGTTTTTAAGTAGAATGCCCTTCCGTCTGTCCATGTATAGCTCTCAGCTTTGTTTTCAAAGTAAGTTTACAGTTGCTTCTGAGCAGACTTAGGGCACAGTGTGTCTTCCATTTTGCTGTGAACTTGCTTCTGAGCACAGTGAAGAAGGAAACTCCACTTAAGCAAATCAAAACTGCTTTGCTTTGCCAAGTATATTTGGAAGTTCTTTTAGAATTGATTTGTTTTGGCTGCATTTCATATGGCTTACAGTTTTGGTTTGAACACTGGTTCCAACGTACTGAGCATAGCTCTAGGTGGCCAGAAAAGGTCTCTGTATGTTTCTTCATAATTTGTAGGGCCAATTTATTCTGTGGCACAATTGCAGCATTTACTTTCATGAGGTGAATCAAAGGCAGTGGCCAGTATGGGTTAATTTAAGAGCCTTGATTCCTGTCAGCTTCTTGGTAAGCTGTGGATGAGCCCTGAGGCTGTCAAACAGATCTGTTGGAGGGATGAAAATCTGTGGACATGAACTTAACAAGCACTTTGCTTGCTGTTTATCATAGGGAAGGTGCTGCTGAGAGTAAAGCAGGTCAAATTGATGGGAAGTGAGGCAGTACCTTTACTTTCCAGAGTGTGGTAAAGTTGTTTGTCACTTCTTGTCACATGAAAAGTGTTTTGCAGAGTTTTGTAAATTTTTGTGAATAAGCATATCCTGGAAAATATTTTTGGGCAACTTCAGGTCAGGTTTCTGTGTTGAAACGCTCTTAATGCATTCTCCAGGAAAATATTCATCAACTTTGGTAATGGGTACTGTAGGTTGGAATACCTTCCCTCAGTTGGAAATGAAGTATCTTAAATACGCAAATCTGAAGGAACTTTTCTCCTTTGCATAATGTGTTACATACCACTCTATTCTTAGGCTTTACTTGAGAAACACATAAGAAATGGATAATTTTGTGCTATGCAGCTACTGCAACAGGAAGATTCAAGGCATTCTTTACAAGAAGTGGTTATTTTCCAGAATTGATAAGTGACTGCTGAGAAATTGCTTGTATTTATAAGTAAGATATATGAAAGGTCTTATGGTACAGCTTCTGCAGTATTGACGAGGGCAGATACTGGCATGGGAGTGAGACTTGTAAGTTTCTTCTAAAAATCAGCTGCTTCCAGGAAAGGAACCCTGCAATGGCATCAAGTAAAGAATGAGATTTTATTTTTAAATAAAAAAATAAGTAGAATGTCAACGCATTTAACTGGTACTCTCTGGTTGTCACTGGAAGGCACAAAGCGAAGTATTGGTAGTTTTTGCTTTGGGCCTTTAATGGAACACTACTGTGACTGTTTAAATCACTGTCATGAATAACAGCTTTGGTTTAAAAGTGGAGATAACTTCTAAAATCTTTTATGTTCTGTACATAAAGTTCTGTGTTGTTTAATTAAATTACAGGAGCAGCAAAATGTAAATAGGCACTGAATTTAAAGCTTGATCTTTGATTTTTAATAGAAAATTCACTGCAGTCATCTACTAGAGATTGTGATTTGTGGATTACAAGAATTTTTATTAGATTGGGGTTTTAGCTGGAAGCCTCTTTGGAGTATGGATTATTCTTAAAGTGGTGCTGCTTACAAACTGCATATTGTCACAACTGACTTGCAGCATTTGCTGTAGGAAGTTTTCAGGTGGTGCTTTAATCCATAGCATGATATACTTTTGTTACAAGTTTCTGAACATTAGTAAACCAGCACAGTTTTGTATAGATTACTTACTGTAATCCTAACTCAGTATTTGTATTTTTTTACAGCTTTCTTGTTAACCTTCTTTATCCACATTTGTTAAACAGTTGCATACGTGTACTCAGTGAAGAATTCAACTGCTTTTGCTATTTTACTTCATGAAGCAAATGAAAGGATAGTTGACTTACTATTCTGTACAGTTTACATCTTTTTCTGGATATTAAAGTATTATTTTTGCTTTTGTACAATCTCCCTAAATTAGTCAGTAATTAAGTTTTCCAATTTTTTTATCTGAATTTGTGTTTGAATTAAACAACTGATATGTGAGGGTTGAGGAAGAAATTGTTCAATTGGAAATATAAATGTTTAAGATTTAACTTCTGATAGGTCTGGGTTTTTCCTTCCCTTTTCTAGTAGTCCTTTTCCGCAATAAAGGCAAATACTTTTTAGTAGAATAAACTCTGATCTATAATGTAAATTTGCTACATTTTTATATGAAGATTTTTTATATTATGTTTATATTTTATATAAACATGAACAGCTTATTCAGGTAAAAGCAACAAAAAAGCTTGCTGATATTCTCTTCAACTCATTTAATGGAAAACAGTATTTTAAAGAGTAATCACCTGGAAGATAGGATCTGTGCATCATATCTGATTCCTGATTGAATATGATGACTGTGTGCATCAGACACTTGCAAATACAGGTTGGCCAAAGTTGCTGTGTGAAGAAATAGCAAAATTTAAAAAATAAATTGAATTACAGACTTAGTGCAATGTGAATATTCACTTCTTGCAGAATTCATAGAACCAGCATGGATGTAAGCAAATTTATCCTTACCTTATGACTTCTTATAAACCATCTACCTTCTAGTTTGTCTTTTAAAAATCAGCGTAGTGGAAAAACTGCTTTCAGTTTTTTAACTATGATGTGCACTCAAAGAATGATATTCAACTTCATAAAGTAACGTCATTAATTTTTATCTTCACTCACGAATAGAAACATAAATTTACCATTACAGAACCGAAAATACTGTTAATTTCAGTAGAGACTAAGGTAGTTGTTCATTCTTTGATTCTTACACAAATTCCACCCTTTCCCTCCCCCCCAATTCCTAACAAGTTATTTTTCCCCAAACCAAGGCAGTTCAACAGAAGGATCTGGGGAAATGGTTAAGCTTTCTCTACACGTCTCATCTCTTTCATAGAGCTCCTGCACTAATCTCTTATCAGCCTCCAGATTTCCTATTCAGAGCCACTGTGGCTCTTAACAGTTTTTGAGCTGCTGTAGTGCCACCATAGCTGCCATGCTGTGGAGCCATGGTATGCAGCCATGTGTTGTCCAACACATGAAGGCCTGTGGCAAAGTTTTAAATTTTGTGCTTAAACACAAAAAATCCTAAAACTATTCAAAACGAGCAAAGCCCAAAACCAGGCCAAAGTGGGGTTCTTACTTCTGGGAGTTGAGGAAACTGCAGTATAACTCACAATGGCTGAAGTAAGAAATTGTTTCTAGGTAAGAAAAGTGTGGATTTTTTGGTAAAGTGATTGTACTCCTAAGATCTAATGGTTAGCTGAAAAGACAGTTTATATCTTTCCTAGGAAAACTGAAACATAAGTTCTATAAATTGTGGCACAAGTGCGTCTAGAGCTGGTTGCAATATGCAGTCTTGCCTTTGTGTTGGCTGTTGTATTGGTGTATGGTGCTGCCAGACGCATTATTAAAATGACAGTGCATTTGCTGTGTTATCCAAGTATTGCAGTTTAACCCCAGCCAGCGACTAAGCGCCACACAGCTGCTTGGGAATGGGAAGAGAATTCGAAGAATAGAAGTGAGAAAACTTGTGGGTTGAGATAAAGACAGTTTAATAGGTAAAGCAAAAGCTGTGCACACAACAAAGCAAAAAAAGGAATTCATTCACCACTTCCCATTGGCGGGCCATCTCCAGGAGTAATGATTACTTGGGAAGAATCTCCACATGTAATGGCTACTTGGGAAGACAAATGCCATCGCTTAAAAAATGGGTTTAGAGTTTCTTCTTCCTCCAGCTTTTAATTGCTGAGCATGATGCCATATGGTTTGGTATATCCCTTGGGTCAGTTTGGGCCAGCTGTCCAAGCTGTGTCTTCCCTTTATGCATCCCCAGTCTACTCACTGGTGGAGTGGTGGGATGAGCAGAAGAGGCCTTGGCTATGTGTAAGCACTGGTCATCTGTGAACTACTAATGCTGTTTCAAGCATAAATCTAAAACACAACCCCGTACCAGCTAATATGAAGAAAATTAATGTTATCCCAGCCAAAACCAGCACACAAAGCAAAACTGAAGTTTGCACACAAATTTTATTATTAAAATAAAAGCATTACAATGCTTGCAGGTAATGTGTGTGTTGGGGTTTTTTTCAAGCTACAGAAGGTGTCTGTGAATTAGAGTGCATTAAAGCAGCTTAGTCTGAAGATGTAGCTTTTAACAACCTGTTTAAAATGGAGCTTCTTCAAAAATGATGGTGAATGTTTGTATCTTACATGTAAATTACAAGTCTTAAAGACTTTTTATTTTTCTGACTCTTAAGAAAAATTCAAGTACCTATATGGAAAGTAGCAGTATTTTTGCATTTTTTTTAATTGATTGTGTGAATTGTTATTCTTCCTTCAGATTTGTATTTAGCTTTGTAAATAGTTAAGCTTAATGACTTTTTTTTTCTTACAACTTCTGATCATTGTTATTCCTTGGGGGGGGAAAAAAAACCCAAACCAAAACAAACCCAACAGCTGTATCTCTATTCCTAGTATAATTACTCTGCATGAAGAGTCTGTTGCCACATAACCGAAAATTCTTCTGTTTTCTTTTCATGTCATCGCTGGTGTGTTTCTGTTTGGTTTTGTTATGGGAAGAACAATAATTGACGTGTGGTAAACATATATTAAAACATAAACTGTGATCTCTTTGAAACAATTCCTTGCACTGAATTCACTGGAAGTATCCATTTAGCTAAATGTTTTACAGAATTACTTTGCTGATCCACACGTAACTCAATATGAGGTAAATGGCAAATATTTTTGCCTGGGATTTCTCTTATTTTTTTTATCATACGCAGTGTTCTAGTCATAGGTTATTTTCTGTACTTCTATTCTAAATATATTGGTAGGATGCATCCGGTTTTAATACTTGGTGCCTTTTAAATTTTCTTCATTACTCAATTTGGTGTTTCTGATACGCAATTCCTATGCTAAAAACCAAGTAGTGGATTTAAGACAGTTATATGTATTATGTGGTATGTCATCTAGTGGACTTGAATTAGTTAAGTCCTGGCTCATATAAATACTGTCATTTTGACATACTGAGTAGTATTTAATGTGTAGTATTTTAACGTGTTCAATACTTTCCTCTGATCTTTATGAAGAAGTTAAAACCTAGTTTGAGATCAGTTGTTGCTAGTCATGTTATCTCCAGTTGCTTTGTGGCTTTTTGATTATCTGTAATTTTGTATATGATTTCATTTTAAAGATTCACTGTATTCTGCTCCAGATGATTATAAATCAGGATTTCCTGCCTTCCCAAATTGCTTGCATGCAGTTGAACTACCTTTTGTTTGAAAGCTATTTTTAATTTTTGCAGTAAACAAACTATGTTTAAGGAATGTCTCTATGAATGCTACTTTATGGGTAAATGGAT
This sequence comes from Psittacus erithacus, assembly GCA_009867235.2. NCBI lineage: Eukaryota > Metazoa > Chordata > Aves > Psittaciformes > Psittacidae > Psittacus > Psittacus erithacus. The sequence goes on along the minus strand of WYDI02033470.1, from coordinate 13,505 downwards.
TTTTTTTTTTTTTCCTTTCAGGTCTTAACTTTTCTTAATTTTTTTTTTTTTTCCCCCCCACAAATCAGTCGACATCTGCAGAAAAGATAATTCACAAAGCAATGGATTTGAATTTTGGATGTTAAAGTGAGGCTTCAGTCTTTCTGGAATCCTGTTTTAAATAGTTCTGAGTATTGTGGAGAAAGGGGGTGAATTTGTTGTCTGTCCCTGAATTTCCATTGTGCACATTTTTAAAAAGAAATGAAAGAATATTGTTTTGTTTAATTAAAATTGAGTAACATTGTATTACAAAAATATTCCACTGATCTGATCATACTGAAAACTGAAGAGTTATTTTTTTGCAGTGACATATGAGTGTACATATTAGGCCAGAACTGGCTCGTACCTGTCATGTTACCACATTTAATACTCTTCCTCACATGATCAAAACTACTTTCATTCCTCTTTCTGGTGAACTTTCCTAGAGTGAAGGCATGTCAGTGAAGTATAAGGAATGTCTAGAAATGCTTGAAGTTACTGTGGGGTATGCATTATGATGAATGACTGTTGTAATTTGGAGGATCCTGAGAAATCACTGTACAGACTTAAGCAGAAATCCTACTGATAAATTGCAACTCTTTAAAGTTTTCAGTAATGCAGAAAAAATGTGTTATCTCACATTCCAAACCTTGAAATACCAGTGTTGTTCGTTTTCTTCTGGTATGTCTAGTGCAGAGGAGGAACTGTGTTTTACTTCCCTGAATTAAGTAATTGAGGCGTTGTTTTAGTCTCTTTAATTTTGCAAATTAACTTTCTGAGATAGGACTAGGCCATCTCTGCCAGGAGTTCTTTATAGTGACATATTCCAGGCTCCTAACAGATACTGCAATTTAATCTGAATATTAACTACAGACTAATATAAGCAGGTAAAAACTAATACAACATTAAATTTTACTATAGTTCTAGTGTTTAATCATTATTCATTAATTTGGAGAAATTACATACCTCTGCTAACATTGTAAAAATCAACTTCTGCAGTTTAAGTGTTCAACTTAATAATTGAGCAACTTCGAATTCTGAGTATTTAGAGTGGTCTGTGTATTTTTGTCCTACAGTGTGTCAGTCAAGCCTGATGTGTTGCACTTGTTGGCATGAATTGTGTGTAGTAACTGATTGAAATGTAATAAAACTGAGCAAAAGTCAAATAAATGAAAGCAACATAGTTTCAGTCGGAACACTAATATTTGGAATGTTCAATGAAATCCACTGGGTGTGTAGGCTATATATATGTATATGCTTAACTTCTGTGGGATGTCAAATGATTTGACATGTAGTTGAGAATGAAATTGTTTGCATTATTCTCACTAGCATTCACAAATATGTTTGAATATATATCTTCTGGAATACAGATAATTTCTTGATGTAAGAAGGCAGGTGCATTTAGATGATGCTCTTTAACTGAGCTGAAAACTCACCTTGTAAAATCTGCTTTCTGGCTTTTCATGGTTCTAGAGCTTTACTGACTTGCCTTGGTGACTAATAGAAGCATTAGTTCTGTTTACACTGCAGAATCAACAGTACTCTGTGAGAGAGAACTAATTTTTTTCCGTTTGAGGAAGAGGGTATTATTTAAATTCTACTTGCCATGCCAGTTTGTGCCTGGGCAAGCACAGCTTAGTAAGATGATTTAAGTGAAGAAGGTGTAAAAAGAGTTTAATTTTGCCATGAAGGTATTCAGATTCATAACGAGTAGAAAGAGAAGTCCCTACTGTTTTACATATGTGTTTTAATCTTATCACATTTAAGGTGTAGCTCTTTGTTGTTTTGTTTTCTTTAAATGGAACTCACTTTATATAAAAATTGGTAGTGACATATAGCATCATCCAGAGTAGTTTTGAAAATGCAGAGCACATTGTTTTTAATGATACATTGGAACAGTAGCTTAAAGTTGTCAGTTGTAAACTGATTTGGCTTTTTTTTGACTTGATTATTAGGATGAATTATATGCTTGATTATGATAAACCAATATTATTTTAAGTGTTCAATTCAGAGGGGATTTGTGTTATTGCAGACTACAATAGGCCTTATCAGCTTCAAGCTGGTGAGTTTTCACTGTGTGATCTAATTCACAGCTCTGAACACTTGAAACCAAGATTTGTATATCTTCTCATGTTTAAACAGATGGAAGCGAGGACAGCAAATCTACTGATAGTATGTTTTATGCTTCAGTGAAACGATAAATTCATCCTACTAATTCTCAATATTTATTATAAAACTACAGTGTTTTTGATTGTTATATTTTGTTTTTTAAGACATAAATGTACTATTATTCTTTCAGACACAAACTGTTCTTTGTCCTTTTGACAGGGTCTGCTTAGGTTTTTAAGCCTTGCTATGATATCTTGTAGCTTTGCTAATTAGGGCAAAAGAAAGAGTTTTTTGATGCATGTGTCACTGGGAGTGGAGGTAGCAGAGGTTTTTTTTACATTAACTGTTTTCATTTTTTCTGTTAGAAACTTATTTCTAGAAAGGTACCCAAGGCCACAATGTGTGAAGCTTTGAACAACCTGGTCTGCTGGAAGGTGTCCCTGCCCATGGCAGCTAGGTGCAACTGGATCATCTTTAAGGTTCCTTCCAACCCAAACCATTCTATGATAACAACTGTAATGAGAAAAAACTTACTAAGCTACCTCTTTGTAGTTTTTCATATGCATTAGTATATTTTAAAACGTTTAAAGGCTTGATTATCTGTGGTTTCTATGGCATTTTTGTGTATATTCGCAGATAAAATGTGAGTGGATCTACCAGGATTGCAGATTCTTTTGCCAGATAGCTGGTTCTGGTTTTGAAGAAAAGCTTAATTTTTATCTTAATTGTCAAATGCACATTTTAAAGTCTTGAAATAGCATATTCAAGTATGGAATTATCTCATTAGATATACTAGTAGTAATTTGAGAATTAAAATCTAGAATAATGTTATGCATTACTACAAAGAAATCTGAGGTTTTTTGCAGCTATCTACTAAGCCTTTTTTTATAATTGCAACTTGTTCGTGGAAAACAAGTTCAATGACCATACAAATTTGTATGATGTCTTACTTGCTTTCGAAAGGTTTAATACATGAAGAAAAATTAAAAATCCTCATGTCATTAGCTGCAATTTCATCTAGAAAGATGTTTTTGAAATAGAATAGTACAGAAAGATACAAATCTCTGCTTGCAAAGACAACAGATCAATTAATATTCTTGTCAAATTCACTGAGTATAAAACTGCTCAATGAGGAACTTGTACATATTTTTTTTCCCCTTCTTTGGCTACTGACTTGGGTAATGAAGTGTAGATGTGGCTGTTGCATGCCAGTTGGAAGGGAGCCAGAACAGAGGTGTTTGTACATGTGCAGATGTTGGCAGGATTGCCTGCACTCCTGTTGTCAGAATATATTTTTATTGCCGCGGAGTTATAAATATCTGTGTTACAGTAGGGCATGCAGATATTTTACTAGAGTTTTGGGGATGTTCACTTCTTAATAAATTAAACTGCTCTTAGGATTTCTTATGTGCAGTGAAATTCAGTGTACTGAATGCAGGAAGATAATAGGTGTGTTTTGACGGTCAGTGTACCATTGTGACTAATGCTGTACATTCAAAATCAGTTTAATCTGTTATATAAATCCATGGTGCTGCTGGAGAGGAGGGATCCTTTCTTCTGCACCTGGCTATTCAGGCCTTGTCCTTTCCTTTTGTCAGTACTAGCATGATTTGGTGATGTGATGAGCTGGATCAGGCCACTAATGGAACCGAACACTGGCTCCACAAGTACCAGCTGCGCTGCATTCCTAATCACATGGAGGGGATTGAAATGAGTGTGCTGGGTGGATTGGGAGGGATGGACACCTTTGCTTCCAATTTTAGCATGGCATTTGCCAGGTTCAGCTGTTTGTGGTTGATTTTTTTATTTCTGAAGAGAAGCAAAAGCATAAGCAGAGCAGATCTGGAATATAAGAAAGGAGAGGACTGGGAAAAGAGTAGGGTGGTCCAGAGTCATACTTATATAAAAATATTTAGGCATCATCGCTGTAGCAATTAAATTGACTATATTGCATTAAATGCTGATAAAATGCAGCAATACAAGAACATACGCGCAGTTGGTGGAATTGGTTAAACCTGTATTTATAAGAAAATGTAATCGGGTAAATTTTCTCCAATTTAAGATACAAATTTGGGTTTATAAGATGTGGATAAAGGAGATTTACATGGATACAAGACAGATAGGTACACACATTTTGACTTCCCCAATACTAAGATGTATGGCTTTTTCCTGATAGATACTGATAGGCAGTATTTTGAATTTTCCCATATGCCCCTGGATCCTACTCACTGGAGTAGTTCTCAGGAGGTTATACCTCAGCATCAACTCATGCTTGCTTCATTTTGAATGATATAACATGTTCCTTTGTAAATAACTCATTTGATGAACCACAGCCACTTGTGTATTGGTGATTCAGAACTGCATACAGTAATGAGAAATGTGCATGGAATCTCATTTTGATAGTGTTTATTGATGCCACAGGCATGATTTTTCTCTATATTGGTCTATTTGTAGAATAAGTAAGGAACACTGAGTTAGCATATGCTTCATTCGTTGGAAGATTATTTTGCTAACCATACAGCACGCAAAAAAAAAAAACCCAACCCTGCCAACTTCTTAACAGTGGAGTGTCGCTTGTCTTGAACTAGTGGGTATTTGCCCATACTTACCACCTTCATAAATTGCCCTGAAGCCTATAGATAAAAAAAATCTTTATTGCATTGTAGATTTGGTTAGTGAGAGAGATTTAGTTCTGCTCAGTTACATGGTATCACGGCTTGAAAGCATTGGACTGGTCTCAAAACTATCAAATTAGTTCTGTGTCATCCTCTGGATTTTTCATGACCAAATTCATCTATGTGGGTTGATCAAGTGAGCAAAATAGAGTAGAAGTCCAGACACATAGGCACCACAAAAACTTTGAACCACTTCTGTTATTTCTATGGGTCTGATGTCCTTTTGACCAACTGAGAAAGGTTGAAAGTTTCTTGTTTGCAATGATAAACATGATTATTTCCCCTAAAATTGTCTTCTACACATACCATGTTAGAGGCTAGCTTAATGGTGTTTGTCACACAGATGGCAAACATTGTCAACAATGTATATCAATTATGAGTTTAATTTCTTCACATGTACTATATAGACAGGATTTGCTGTGTAGAAATTTTGAAGAGTCCTTGAAAATTCCATAGAGGATATCTTAAGGCAGAATAGTCTGGAAGGGATGCTCAGTTTCCTGTAGGATCCAATTATCAGATAGTATTAACACATAAACGGCTATTTTTACTGTCTCAAAATTATATTTAAAATATTAAATAATTTTAAAACTGTAGGTGACCAAATTGGAATGTTCTTAAGTGGTCTAAGCAAGGACTGGTGGAAGCTAGGTGTAAGTTGACCTGGTACTCAGCCTTTGTTTTCAATATGGGCTCAATTAAGGCCTCCATAACATTTTATTAAATGCTTTAATTATATCAAACAAAAAGTATTCTAATGACTGTTAAGTCATGCTCTTTCAACAAAAGCCACTTAAATGTGAAAGTGGGCTTTTCTCATTCTGCAAATGAGGAAGCTCGTCTTCTTGGTGAGAATAGCTAGATAACAATGAACAGCATGTCCTAACATCATACGGTGTGTAGTCAGAATGGAATCTGATCAACCGGGAAAAATGGGGAAGGAGGGGTGTGAGTGAGAAGGTGTCACTTTTTAAAGTTTTTCCTTTAGGTTTTTAAAATAATTGGTTTTAACTAAAAATATCAGATGCAAAATTATCTTAGTGGGAAGTATACTTACATTAGTACAACAGATGTGAATAAAACACTAATAGGACAAAGATACTTGATGGAATTGTGCATGTGTATGTGAAAAAAAAAAAAAGCATGTAGTATATGGAAAGCTATATATGGGTTGTATATTATTTCAGGTCATCCAGCTCATCCCTTTTCATAGTCTAGCAGGGCCTGTTGCTCACATAGACATATTTTTGTGTTGTTTTTTCTTTCCCTTCAAAACGTAGATGTATATGGAGATGTAATGTTGATGGATATTTACAGGAGTCTTTTCTAATTATTGATCACCCTTTTAAATCTAAGCTGTTTTGTGGTAATGAAAATTTAAAATTTTTTTTTTATATACAGAGTTTTCCATCTGATGAGGGCTGGCCATTCGCAAAGTACTTAGGAGCATGCGGAAGAATGGTGGCTGTCAATTATGTTGGAGAAGAACTGTGGAGTTACTTTAATGCACCGTGGGAGAAACGAGTGGATCTGGCCTGGCAATTAATGGAAATAGCTGAGCAGCTAACAAATAATGACTTTGAATTTGCGCTCTACCTCCTTGATGTCAGCTTTGACAACTTTGCAGTTGGACCAAGAGATGGGAAAGTTATCATTGTAGATGCAGAAAACGTTCTGGTAGCAGACAAAAGGTTAATCAGACAGAGTAAGTGTTGTCTTTTTTTCCCTTCCCCTCTCTCTGTATCTCTTCTCTCTTCTTTCTATTGTAAGCACAATATTTAAAGTGTGTGTAGCTTCTAAATACAAGTTTGGTTGGCTTTACAGCTAGACTACTAATTAACAAACTAATTAGCTTTCTTCTGCAATTAGACCACTAATTAACTTGACCAATTTGTCAATTTTACAAGCGTTGAGCTTACCTGAACTTGATTTTCATACACTTTTAACCTCTGTAATGCAGTTTTAAGTGGAGAGGTGGGAGTGGGAGGAGAGAGTTTGGACGTTGGATGGGTTTGTACAGATGGGTGAACAGAGAGACGCAGGGGCTGGCTGACTGTCTTGTCTTCCTTTGCTGAAAGAGTTTCCTTTTGTCTTTTCCAGACTTCTGTAAGGACAGAAGTCTTGGCATTCTATTTTCTGTGAATGATGAGATGGTCTTACCACTCACTTTGCATTGGTTACATAGCCTGCCTCTGTTTCTGTTGTTCAGATTGGTGCTCTGTAATAATGGAACTGAAGGAATGGGTAATTTTAGTGCTGTTTCCAGAGGGGAGTAGTGAAAATTCATTCATCTTTCTGTCAACTGTAAAAGCTCAAAGCAGTGACAGCAGGAGAGATGTTTGACAAAGTGGCATTACATAGGTTCATATTCCTTTATAAGGAAAACTTGGCAGACCTAAGGGCTAGAGATACTGAACATGAAGCCCTAGGTTCTGCAGAAATTCGTAGGAATAGGCCAAGTGTTTCCAGTTTGCTTTGGATAAATGGATTTTTATTTATTTTTTTTTAAGCTTTCTGAATAGACTTCATTTGCTGTGCTGCTGAATTAACTTTTAAGACTGTATTTTCTATCCACATATGGCTCTGTGAGGAATTGTGTTGTATGGTTTTTTTTGTTCATTGGTTTGGTTTTGGGTTTTTGTTGTTTTGGTGTTTTTTTTTTTTTTTTTTTTAAATTAGATTTAATATACGCTTTCAAGGAGTTTGTATTGAAATTGTCTAGGCCTGCTGAGAGAACCTTTTCATATATTGAATATCCAGTACATTTACTTTAGCACTTAATGGGCCACACAAATAAACTTTTTTTCGTCTTCTTTGTCTACTCTTTTAAAATAATGCTACTGAAGAGTTTGACTTCTGGAGCATGTCTGAATTGTTCAGTCACAAAGATGAACTCTGAAAAACTTGATGTACACCCATCTGGCAGGAGCAAAATGCTGAAAATGTCATGTTTAATCTGTTGTCTGCAGTTCTCAGACTAATTAGGATTTAACTAGGATTTTGCTGCATGATTTGTAATCTAACAGTCAAGAACACTGGAAGCAAATGAGGACCCAGGAAAGTTCTGTCTTTATGTAAAGCTGACATTTAGTACTGATTTAATTAATATTCTGAAAAGTTTCATTCAACAATCTCAAGTCTAGAGTGATTAATATGCCTGTTTTGATATTTGACTGGGTACATTTATCCAATTGCACTGTACAGTAATATCTAGTTGTACTCTGTGTAGATATCACATTTGAGTTTGCTGAACTCCTTTTTCCCATTCTCCTTGTTGCTGGCTTTTTTAACATTTTGAGTTTGCTGTTCATTGTACAAATTTTGCATCCTGTTTTTATAGTTTTAGCAGTCATTCTTCAGTTAGCTTTTTTTTTTTTTTTTTTTCTTCTAGAGTAGCTTGCAGTGCACCCTAAATAAGTAGACTAATGGCAGCTCAGAGACTACCAAACAAATTTCAATTTGTACATCACAATGCTAAAAGAGATCTGCAAAATGAGGAGACTCCGTGATAAGGACCTTTTCTCAAAGCTGGCAGTAATCTAGAAACTTAAGATGAAAGTTTTCTAACAGAAAGTATTAAGAACTCAAATCTCACACTTAGTAACTTTATTATCTTATTGTTGTTATTATTGTAGAAGATATTTTCTGTAAACCAGGGTTTAAGTTAAAGAATGCTTCGTGATAAGGGCATTAGTTACATCTTCAAATTTTGATAAATGTGTATATATAATGTAGGATTTAATATGTGCATAAGTGCCATTTGTTTTGTTGATTTTTTTTTTTTGTCAAAGATTATATTTAATGCATCTGCTGTTTTATATGCATGTCTTAGTTGCAACTATATCTGAAGTAAGTGATTGGAAGATCGTGTTTTAGAAGGTTATGGCAATTAGTTTGCAATGGCTGGTTTTGTTCTTTGATAGACCAGTTGTGAGTGTTAGTTCCCAGGGCAAGTGAAGAAACCAGACCTATGTTGCTAAAATAAATCATGTTGCTTGTTTGTTTTTTTTCTTTACTTCAGCCGTGGATCATTCTTTTGTACTTGTTCTGGCTACATTTTTTTTCCTCTAGGTATGTGTGTGAATGTGGATTTCATGTGTTCAGTGTTCTGTTTTTAATGCTTCCCTCTCTTTGCTATTTGTTTTACTGTCTTTTTCTCCTTTCCCTTATTTTTATATTTCCAGGGCTGTTTCAGCAGAAGAGCATATCAAACTGTCAGATGAAATTTTAGACTAGAACTTTCAAGAGTTCATCTAAACAAAGTTGGTTTATAATTTAAATACAACCAGTTTGCTGTGTATTGAGTTTGTGATTGTATTCAAATGCACATATGTTCTTTGCTCTCTCACATTTTTATTTTTACTGTCTCCTTATACTTCACAGATAAACCTGAAAACTGGGATGTATGGTATGAAAGCAAATTCGATGACTGTGATAAAGAAGCTTGTCTGTCCTTCTCAAAAGAGATTCTTTGTGCTCGTGTCACTGTGGACCACAATTATTATGCTATTTGTCAGAACCTTTTATCAAGACACGCCATGTGGCGTGGCACTTCTGGAGGACTGCTTCATGACCCGCCAGCTGAAATTGCCAAAGATGGCCGACTTGAGGCCTTGCTGGATGAGTGTGCCAACCCAAAGAAGCGATATGGTAGATTCCAAGCCGCAAAAGAACTGCGAGAATACCTAGCACAATTGAGTAACAATGTGAGGTAGTCCACAGTGAAATTATTGCAAAGACACATAGAAAATGAAGTTTTGAACTTACGTATTAAAAGGAGAACATAAAAACCCCCTAGTTTATCAGTTTTATAAATACCATAAAATAATAAATTTATGGTGTTGTAATGTTCCTTTGCAAACAGACAAGGTACTTAGTGAATTAAAACTTGAGCTACTATTGACTCCCCTCCCTAACTATTTAAAAGGGAGTAGGTCATTAAAGACTGTGATAGCTTAATTGACAGCTTGTGTGTCAAAGGGTACTTTACAGAAAACTGCATTAGTGTCACAGTTTTGTGAAGCTGATGTTCTTACTTGGCAAGTCAAGTTAGACTCATGGCCTGTTTTAAAGGCCTTTTTCCTGACATCATTGTCTCATTTTTGTGTTTGTTTAAACGCCTTGAAGTGGCATTTACATCCAGGTAAATCTAGCTGTCTGCATTCTTTCAAATTCAACAGGCTTTCATGTTAATGCTGTGCCGTACATTCCCACTGTGAGTACAGGATTCCTATGTTTACTATCTAATTTTAAGGGGGTTTACACTGTATTTTATTATGCTTAGACATTGTTTATTTTTTTTTTTAAGATTGACATAAACTCAAATGTCATTTGAACTAACATTCATTTAGTCTTTTGTAGTCCAGCCATTGGAAATATCACTTAATGTAATTATTGTACAAAACATTTACTCTTCATGCCAGTATATACACCGCTGTTTAGCAGGAAATCATGGGATGAGCAAACCCTTGCTTTTAACAGGGAGAATTTGAGAATTGGAGAAAGCCTACAATAAAAACATCTGTATTAATTTAAAATTAAGAATTAACTAGGCCAGTGTAGTTACGCATAAACCAAAGAAAATGGTTTTGTTTATTAGTTTCTAAACAGTAAAAGAAACGCTATACCATAGTGAAGCTAGTAATTCTGAAGATTCAAATTTCAGTGATCCTTGGTTATTCTTTGAAGAACTTCTGAAACTGTGTGCTTATGCTGGAAGAAAACCTTAATTTGAATAATAATGTCTAGAAAGTTAGAAGTTGGTTTTGTATTATTCCCAATTCTCTTGATTTCAAGTGTAATGGAGTTTACTGAATATTCGTCTTTTGGTTTACCAGCTAAATTGATTAAGCTGCATTCACTCTAGACACCTTTTCTTGAACTGTTTGACTGTTCCTAGTGCAGTCAAAATCGATTTGTTGAGGTTTGTGTAAATACGGAGTTGTTCTTATAAAATTACAGTTTTGATAAAACCTCAGTTACTGCTGCAAGAACTCACTTCAAAGATTTTTTTTTTGTTTTTTCTTTTTTTCTACTATAATGCTTCATTTTCCTGAAGTCTTGTTCATAAAAAGATACTCGTAAGAAATGTATGCATATTACTTCTTGTAACAGTAATGACAGAAAGTAGTATATCTTAAATGCGTGTGTAAAACAATATTTTGTACAAGCTAAAAAGAATCTGAGCAAGGTAGTATGTGCTACTTTCAAAAGCAAAGCTAATACGCCGCTCACACTGCATTAAAAGACTGATGGAAACTGTTGCTTTACCAGATTACTGCAAAGTGCAAGGTGAGGAAAATGGCAGACTCACTGTCTGGCCCTTCTTCTTCAGAGTTCAAACAGTAGAGCTGTATAAAGATACAGAGTGCATTTTGATTTCCTAGTTGACTATCTTAAGGGCATTTTAGAATTCAAAATTCTCACCTTAAGTAATCTTTGCCTATGTAGGTGTAATTTGCTCCCAATCCCTTGTTTTGTTTTCTGAAGTTGGAGTGCCCATCACAGCTTTTAATTTTCATTTCTCCCCTCTCCTCACTTGAATATGGTTTTGCATGCTTCCTCTGGCACAAACTGTTAGAGAAGATTCATGTTCTTTTTCAACATAAAATCCACTTATTTTGAGAAAATACACTAACCATAAGACTGGGTAATCCCTACTCTGCCATAAAAGCCTTGACTTATCACTAAAGTTGATTTATAAACATTTACCACATTTCCCAATGAGTGAGAGGAGTATGATTGTTAAAGTTGTAAAAGAAACAAACACTGCCAGTTCTGGATAGTATTCAAGGCAGTTCTGTAGCTGTCAGAATATCCTGTCAGATTTGGTTTGGGGTTTAGTTGCCTCAGAAATAAGTTACTAAAGTTGATTGTAAAAGGAATTTGGAACTTTAAAAAACAAACAAAAAACACTACAGGGAAAACATTGTGGAGAGCAATAAATCTTGTTCCGTTTGTACCTGTCAGATATTTATTGTATAATAACAATTTATATTTTTAGTCATTGCCCATTATTGATGAACACTGAAATATTTTTGAATGAGATGTTTGGGGTTTGTATGTGCATTAAAATTGTCCTTTTGTACTGTAAGTTACTGTTTGATTGGAATATTTTATCAAAACTGTCTCCCTGTGCCTTTATATTACAAGAAAGTTGTTTCTGCAACTTCTAATAATATTAATAAAGAATACTTTAAGAACCTCATCTCAGCTATTCATTTGCAGATTAGTAAGTCTTTTAAGATTGACTTATTTTAGGGTGCATTAAAATATACATAGAACTAGTTTTTGTAGTGTTCCAGAAGACGCCTATCATCAAAGGTGACAGATAGGAACTTTCTTTCCTCCTCCTCCTTTCTAGTAGACTGATCCAAAGTATGAATTATCTGTCAGGAATATTTTTGGTTTGGATATTATCATAAGTGGAACTCATTTTCTTGAAAATGACTTGATCAAGCCATGTCTTTTTGTTATATTAACTGAAAGAAACTATTCTCAAATTAAACAACTTGGTATCTTCACTCTTTATTGTTTGAAAAGCTTATTTTTCATTGTATTTCAGTTAATTTAAATTGTTAGTACCACTTTGTCTTCAGTCAATACTCTAGCAGTTAATGTAATATAAATATATGACTTTTGATGTTTCTTCTTTATTCTGGATTTTTCAGTGAGCATTTGCATTTGAAACCAAGTCCTGCAGTTATACTAGAGCATGCATTCCCTTCTAGAGCATGTATTCCCTTCTGACTTTCTGAGCCTGTGCATATAATAGAAATGTCTCAAAAACACTTGAATTTTTACTTAAGATTTTTTTTAGTTGCACTCCTGCTGCCTCAACTTGCATTTCCAGGAACTGCAAACATGCAGGTTGAAACTAGTAAATTTTACAGTGTGCCTCAGATGTCAAGAGCATTATGATCTTAAGATGAACTGGCGTAACTAACCGCCTTTTGTTTCAACAGTTTCCAGAGTATATAGCATAGTCTGATCCTGGTAGCTTCAAACTTCAGGAGGTGGTGTAGCTGTTACTTTCTTACCAGGTACTTGTTTGTTGTGAGGTACTCCCTTATGAGACACCTCAGATATTTTAAATTTTGTATGCTACTCTGATTTACCACAAAGATTAAGTTAAATGCTATTTTCTTTACATTTATTAGCGTGGAGAACTTAGCTACCTTAAAAGGCACTAAAATGCTTTGGTTCTGTGCAGTCATACTAATGTTTTTGTAGAAACCAGCAGCGGTGCTTTTGTGGATTCCTGTTTTTCCATGTGACATGTCTGAATTCAGTACTAACTTCTGAGCTGTTTTGTTAGTTATCTGTGTTGTTTGAAACCTGTAATTTGGAGATGAGGATAGATAGGATTGTCTGTAAAATGCATGTGTCAAGTGAGTATCAGAGAAATGTTCTGTTAAGGAAATTAATTTCTCAGTTTGAAGATTTGGTGTGCAGCCTCCTTAAACTGCTTTTGAAATCCCTCGTGGTTTCTTGCTATCTTACAGACTTCCCAGGACTTAAAAAATACAGTCCATCAAATGGAAACTTAATTAGTGTTGATTTCACACACTTTTTTTTTTTGTTGTTATTGAAGTTGCAATATGCAGACATGCTAATTTATTTGATAGCCTGTCCTGGGTTCAGCAGTAGCAGTCATTTTTCTCCTTCTTAGTAGCTGGTGCAGTGCTGTGTTTTTGATTTTGG
>WYDI02033467.1:0-23011 GCA_009867235.2 Psittacus erithacus | reverse complement strand
AACAGGGGAAGTTTAGATTGGATATAAGGAAGAAGTTCTTTACTGTGAGGGTGGTGAGGCACTGGAATGTGTTGCCCGGGGAAGCTGTGAATGCTCCATCCCTGGCAGTGTTCAAGGCCAGGTTGGACAGAGCCTTGGGGGACATGTTTTAATGTGGGATGTCCCTGCCCATGGCAGGGGGTTTGGAACTAGATGATCTGAAGGTCCTTTCCAACCCTAAGTATTCTATGATTCTATGACACTGTCTCTCATATCAGGCTACATTCCTCAAAAGCAAAGCGAAATAGAAGAGAGTCATACTGTGACCTTCTCATTGTAAAAGCTAAAATTAGGCTTGTTCATTATGTACTGCTTTATCTTTGGGAAGAAAAGAAAGAAAAGGGAAGGGTCAATAAATTTACTTTATATTTACTTTAAACTTTTTTTTTTTCTTTTTTTAAAAGATATTTTCCTGTAGCTGCCATACAAAATAAAAGCCACAGAAGACTTTGACTGTAATTCTTATATTTATATGGAGAGAAATAACTTCTCTCTGTGGATTAATTTATTTGAATGGTAGATAATATGTAGAAGCTTCATTTTCATAAAGTTGCTTTTGATATTTCATGTTTAATGCTCAGTTCTTGTTCTGCATCACTAAAATAAATATAAAAAAAAACAAAAAAAAAAAACAAAAACAAAAAAACAATAGAACAAAACCCAAAGCAAAAGACTCAATTTAGAGTGCTTCAGATTTTAAAGCAAATGACTAAGTTTGTCCTTGTATTACAATTAATTAAGCATGTCTCTATTTTTGTGAAGTATTTTCAGGGGAATGGTAATTTCTAGACATTTCTAACGCAGTTCATTGCAAGATCAATAGCATGACTTTCTAATTATGAAGTTCCTGTTATTATTCAAGTCCTCACTATAATTAGTTTAACTCATTTACCAGCAGGGGTCTCATGATTAAAAATTTGGAGGGGTTGAAATGCAAAAGCAAGCTGCTGACTCGTTGCTACAAACACATATTGCTAAGTTGTTGGACATTTTAATACAGTAGGCTAACAAAAGGCATTCAACAAAAGTGCTGCTACACCAAAGGCTACTAAAATGAACCTCTGGATGTCTCTGTAGGAGTCTCACTGATTACAGATATTGGATGATTTCATCTTAAATATAAATCTAACAGATTTAACTTGTAGCAGAAAAAGAATTGTCACATATGAAATTAACTGGTAAGCATTTGTGATTAAACTGAAAATACAAAAACAAATGGAAGAAAAATAATGTAAAATATGATATTTTGAGTGCTTATTACAAAAAAAAAAAAAAAAGGGGGGGAAATATCAGATCCTTCCAGTGTGTCCTAATTTTGTGACAGGTTATCCTGATTAGAATCATACCAATATTAGGTTATTTGCTTTGTGGACTGAACCAAGGAGAAACTCAGGTTCAGCCATGCCCACATTATTTTTTGTGTTTTGGTAATTAAATATGTATGAATAATAGAAAATACTTGTGTATTTTAAAATACAGTGGTTTAAACATGGTTTAGAATTTCTGAAATGTTCCAATAGATATTTAATAAAAGTAAAGGTATTGAAAGAGTGAATTTAGAAATTACAATGGATAGTGGAAGTATTTCTCACACTGTACAGTATAGCAGCAGTCAAAATTCAAGCAAGATGTAGAATTCTTCTTCATGGATTTAATCTGCTGTGGGGTTTTATTGTTGGTTTCAGTTTTGGGGTTTTTTGTTTGTTTGTTAGTTTGTTTTTGTGTAAAGAAGAGACAGTTGTTGGTTTTTTTTTCTGCTGTAGCCAGAGTGCATTTCCAACACCATAGATTTTATGACAAACCTTAGTCTCTACCCTTGATAGCGTTTTTTGATATATCAAATATTTAGCTGTTCTTTAAAGCATCAAGCAAAAGCTTAGGTCTGTATTGGAGGTATACCTAGCTTCCAAATCTTACTGCAATGACAATTAAATATTTAGTAAAGGTCAAGCAGAGTCTGTATGAGAGACTGACAGCATCCTTTCTCAAAACAGACTAGGGGACCATAGAGTATTCTCACTCGATATCTTGGCTGAGGTCCCTGAAGAAAAGCAAAAGAATTCTGTCATGGACTTGGGTGAATACCTTAATCACTAGGTTATTGGGTAAAGAAATAGTAAGGGCCTATGTTACAGGGTTGCAACTAATTTCTTGTTTTTCTTTCAGGGATGAGGGTGGCTTTTGTTACAAATCTTTCCAGAGCAGAGCAATCCAAAATGGGGAAACAATTAATTTAATTTCTCCAAATTTCTCACTGCTTTGGGGTTTTTTTCAAATAATCGCAGATTAAAAAGACATAAAATAACATCTGATCATGAAACAAGCATCCTGTGTGACTCAGATGTAAGTATTTCATATGTTTGTCTTGGTATGAAGGCAATAATTTGTAGCTGGCAAAACTCTTTCCATCCCAAGGAGTAGTATTGAGGTTTTCTTCCATTTTTACAATGCAAAATAAAAAAAAAAATAAGTATTTTCTGTTTATTTTGACAATCATTTCAATAGTTAACTCTGAAGGTGAGTTAGAAAGAATAAAAAGAATAAAATTTTGCAAAAATCCAGAAACTCTGAGATTTGTTTTAATGACATTATAAAATGAAATTAAGAGTTTGTAAAATCTCTAGAGGCATAATCAAAATGTGAAAGACTCTGTCTCCTACTTGGACAACAGTATAGTGGTAAGGGGTCTCATATTTCAATTTTTTGCTGACAGCCAGACTAGAAACTGAAATTTGCCAAAGATGACCTGTACATGCACCAATCTGCGTTCAGCATTTCCACAAAGAAATATATTGGGTGGGGGGAAGAGAAGGGGGATAGAGAAAAAAAAAAAATTATACTGCTCACTGTCAAGGATAATATTTTATTTTAAATTTGTATTTCTTTGATATTCTAGCTACTGTTGCAAGATATGCCTCAGCAGTGCTTTCTTTGCTAAGCTAAATAAATAGCTCTCTTGAAGCTTCTCAGCTGCATTTAGTCTTCTAATTTTTCAGTCCTGTTTTTTTTTTTGTTTTGTTTTGTTTTGTACATTTGTGCTTCAATTTGCCAATAGTCATATTTAAGTGTATCCACACAACTGTCACTTGACATTAAAAAATCAGTTTACCCATGCTAAAACATTTTTTTCAATCAAAAAGCGTCCGTTATCTTTCAGGGCTATAACAGATACCATCACTGAGTGTTGCTTTCAGCAATTGCTAGACCTTTTCAGAATTGTTAGGTTCAATTTTTCCCTTCCTAAGCTGTGCAGTTGGCTATATTAAAACATATTTTCTGCAAATATGCTTACTTTACTAAGTAGTCTGTATTTCTATGAATAATTGCCTTCTTTACCATATTTTTGCTTTTTTGCCAATCTTTTCCTCTGAATATTTCATCTACACTGCATTTATGTTTTTACTGTGGATCACTGCCAAAATGTTGAAAAACATAAGGCTAATCCTCATGGACCTCAACTAGATACACAAGATTACTTGATTGTAATTCTTGTTGGTGGCTGTTACACTACATCTACCAGCAAGCTGATAGAATCACAATTTCACAAAATGGTTGAGACTGGAATGGATCTCTGGAGATCACCTTGTCCAGCTTCCCTGATCAAGCAGGGCCACCTAGAGAGAGTTGCCCAGGACTGTGTCCAGATGGTTTTGATTTATGAATATCTCCAAGGATGGAGACTCCGCAACCTCTCTGGACAGGCTGCCAGGGCTTGGTCATCTTCACAATAGGAAATGCCTTTCCTGATGATCAGTCAGAACCTGTGTTTCAGTTTGTTTCCATTGCCTTTTGTTCTCTGACTGAGCACCTTTGAAAACTGAAAAGATCTTGCATCCCATCTTCTTTACACTCCATCTTTAGATACTTACATACATTGATAAGATCACCCCAAGACTTCTCTAGGCTGAACAGTCTCATCTCCCTCAGCCTTTTCTCATAGTTGTTCCAGTCCCTGACTTTAGCAGCAGCAAAGGTGTGCTGCTTAAGCTTTTGCAATTTCTTGCTTAAGGTTCTTGCTTAAGGTTCTTAATCATCTTAGCAGCACTTTGCTATGCTTTCACTAGTATGTTGATGTCATGCTCATACTGAGAAGCCCCAGACTGAGCTAGCTACTCTGGGTGTGGCCTCTGCTGAATGGAGAAGGAGGATCACCTCCCCTTCCTGCAACCCAGGAAACAATTAACCCTTTTTACAGCAAGGACAGATTCATGATTCATGTTCCACTTGGCGTCTACCTGGACCCCCATGTACTTTTCTGAAAAGTTGCCTTCCAGCTGGTCAGCTTCAAGTATCTACTAGTGCCTGGGGTTGTACTTCCCCAAATACAGAACTTCACAGTTCTTGTTGAAACTCATGATGCTTCTTCCTGACAGCCCATTTCTCCAGCATTTTAGAGTCCCTTTGGATGGCAGCACAATGCTCTGGCCTTTCACCCACTCCCCAGTTTTGTGTCATCAGCAAGCTTGTTGAAGGTAGACCGCCACATCTTCCAAACCATTAATGAATTTGTTGACCAGTATTGGACTCAGTATCATACAGTTACTGTACAAGTTAATGTCTTTACTAGTTGCATTTAATACTTATTTTACTATGACATCATGTACACATTATACTGTACCTGTTTTAACAAACATATTACATTTACATAGCCCCCTTTATCTGTCAGTTCTGTTCTTCCAGTATCTCAAATACATGTTTGCTTGATAGGTCATTTTCTATAAAATCTTCTCCTGTTCTTTAATGAATATCATAAAAACTCATTATTTTGTGTTGAAGTTAAGAATTTCAGTATTCAGGGAAGCAAAATACAATATTCCATGTCCTGCATAAAACCTACACGTCAGTAAACCGACATGGATTTGAGATTTTGAATAGTGAGTACTCAGAATAAACTATTTGTGAATAGTCTACAGCTTAGTAATTATTCATGTAAATTGAAGAATAAGAGAGATTCAGTATGAATTATTCAGGCAGATCTCTTGGATGAGTGTGTGTGTAATCATTTATTAAAATCTGTATAGTATATTGAACAAGTGAAATGCTGTATTTACTTGGTCTAAAAGATGAGAGCATGCTAGGAGTGGAAAATGTTCAAATGAATGAAATGAGAAAATGTATGAATTTAAAATAATAAGGAAATGCTTTGAGACACAAAGGGAATGATGAGATGACAAGAACATGTGGATACACAAATTCAAACATTATAAATAATATTTTATGATACGGATCAAGATTAATGAGTTAGTGACAATTTTGCAGAGCACTGAGATGATTAAAGACAAAACTAAAATATTTGAACTCTTCCAATTTTTTATTAAATTCAGTGAATTAATATCAGAAAATAAATAATGACATTTAGTTGAAGATTCAAATGAACAAAACATATAGCAAATGAACAAAGCTTATTTTTATCAGGTGCATTTTTATTTTTTTTTTGCTGTGCCGAATGAAAACAAACCACCACCAGCAGCTCTGTCCTTCAATCTATAAGTCAAATAATGGAAGCTACAAATTTTACCAGCTGTTTCTTCAGGTAAGGGAACTCCTTCATCCACATTTGCTTTGAGTTGACAGGC
Source organism: Psittacus erithacus (assembly GCA_009867235.2). NCBI lineage: Eukaryota > Metazoa > Chordata > Aves > Psittaciformes > Psittacidae > Psittacus > Psittacus erithacus. The sequence continues at coordinate 17,396 of WYDI02033467.1, read as the reverse complement.
TCAGAAAGAGTTGATGTGTGTCCTGGAAGGTAGAAGGTGTGTGAGATGTGTGGTACTAAGGCAGTTAGATTATTTTGAGATATTATTAAACAAGCAGATTTAACGACTCCGAAAGAAGAGACACTTCAGGGAGAGGCTGGAACTCTGTGCCAGGTGAGTTGAGCATAGAAGAGTACAGGACTTCAGGTTCTTCTCCAAAACTTATCTGTATTTAACAGACCATTTTAACAATAAACTTCTGAAAGCCTATAAATTTTCTCTGGAGAAGATTAGTACAAAAAAAAGGAATGTAAAATATTCTGGAACTGAGATTAAAAATCACTTAAGTTTACTAAGCGGCTACCCAGTCTTGAAAATAATAAAATTCCTGTGCATCTCTCTGTATAGCTGAAATGTTTCCATGTGTGCCTGGTTAGTCAGCTCCAGCCAAATTATGGAGCTAGAGTCCTGACATTGCAAACAAGAGAGTCAGACTTTGAGAGAATACAGAAAGAAGAAAAAACCCTAAACACCTTAGGTCAAGCTTCTTTTTTTTTGTTTCTTTTTTTTTCTTTTTTTCAAAAGCCAAAATTAGAGGAAAAGGGCTTGTAATTCAGTTACTTCAGGAGGGAAACAAATCTGGTTTGGTGAATAAAGAGTCTTTATTTCAACTGTTGAGGTAAAACCTTGAGCATGAAAAAAAATATTATTCCTTTTGTACTATATTTTCTATTTTGCAAATTAAATCTTAGTTTTAATAATGTATAATGCTGACTGAAACTTCCAGTTGATAAATATTTTATAATGTGTGTTCCTTTGATTTTATTTCCAATTAGAAACTATATCCAAGTTTTAGTGTAACAAACATAAATTAAGAAAAATGGTTGAGTCATATTAAAAGCAGCCTCTATAATCATGACAGTTGGAAATCTACATAAGTGCTTTTGTGCAATTACAGAAATCCACTCAGAACCAGTCATCACTAAAAGTCATACCTGAACAAGTATAGTGTGAACTCTCCACAAACTTTCTCATGACTGTAAACACTGATAGCGGATGGAAAAGTAAATACCAAGTTGTGTAAAGATACAGATTTCTGATAAAGCAGGAAGTCCTTAAGTATATTCCTCCGTACCAGAGATAGATGAAAATAACCTATTTAAGAATGACTACTCTCAATCAATAACAATTGAATATTTCAGCATCTTCTGTGTCTCAGCCCTTTCCATTAAGTTTGCTAAATGCAATACTATTAATTCTTTACTTTCTTAATATAAGTAAAGAATTCTTACTGTTACTTGTAAAGCAGAAACAAAAGCCCCAAAACTCAACTGATAATCATTTCATGCTTTATCCAGATTGGTTGATTTTGAATACAAAAGTATTCCTATTGCAGAGTCTTTCTTTTCCTTCTTTGGAAATGAACATTTTCGATTTTATGAGCAACAATACTAATTTTGATTTTCTACAGAGGTTAATGACACTTAATGCACTACATTATACTCCTGCAGTTGCATTTCCATGTCATGCTTAAAATTACTCCTGCATTTTAATGCCTCAGAGTTACTATAAATAAAGGCTAAATAATATATCTCTACACCCAAGCTATACAGGATGAGTAAATGTAAGGAAGTGTTGCTTCAGCAGAATACTTCCCCATACATGCAGAAAAAAACCCTGAGCCTGACGAGGATGGATGAGGCAGAATACATGACACCTTTCCACTGAGCCATTTGCTATTCTTACTACAGCTTTGAGCAATAAACTATGGTTATTCCTCCAATGCAACAGTACAGAGACAGATGGGAACAACAGCAAAACATAAATCCTGTTGGACTCATCTTGCAATGTTTACTTGCACCAATAGGGACCAACAGTCTGGTCAAGAAGATGCTGTAGTCCCATGCCAAATGAAAAAAAAAAACGAGAATTTCAGCTGTCTTAGCAGCAGAAACCTCCTCTTTATGTGGGACTGAAAAGGAAACATTCATAGTAGTAGGCATGAATTTTCCACCTAGTCCTAGTCTTATCCCAATCATTTGTAATCGCCACCTGGCAGTCTTGAATAATTCTTGTGATAAGGAAAAGTATTCAAGATCTCCCCATTCCTAAGTGACACCACAAAATGATGACCACTGCTTTGTTTTGCTCTTCTTTTGCTACTAAACTCTCTTCTTCCAATTTAGCACAGGAATCAAAGAAATTAAAAAGACTAATAGTCTACTGTGAAGTTCTGGAACAGCATTGATAGAACTACCTACTTGCTGCTCTGGCCTATAAAACTGTGTTCCTGAGAGAAGGAAAGGATTTAGCACTTCCTGATGAATAAACCTGAACATCTTCCTAACCATCTAATGGTGTTTGATTTCTTTTCTGAAATGCCTGCTACTTCTTTCACAGCCTGTGGACAGTACAGACAGTGAATGCTAACTTTTCATTGGACCAAAACTATCAAAGGCAAATTTGATGTCAGTGAGAGCTTTTTATTTACATTTCCAAGATGTTGTTACCTCAGCTCCAAATTCTGCAAAGTCTCAGCCATACAAGGAATGAAAGACATTTTAAGCGCACATATCCAGACTTCAAAAAAAAAGAAAAAAAAAAAAGTAAAAATTCTTATTTAACATAGGTAAAACTTATATATGGCATAATAATGCCTTTTATTCCAAAAGATGCCTTTTATCTGAAGTACTGTTGGAAAAGAAGTACATTTTTACATCAAGTGAAAGAAAATCCATTGGCTATTTTCAAACAGTAAAAGGGACTGTTTAGGTTGGAGAACTGCATAACCCAGATGACCGGTAATGAGACTTGACTATTTTCTTGGTCTGAGTTACATAATTAACGTAGAGTGAATGTAGGCAGTACATTCACATCTGTAGTTTAATCCATAGAGTTTATGGACATGTTGAAGGGAGACACTAGAAAATCTGAAATACTTCATACCTTATAGAACATAGAGTTGGGTAAATATTACCTAAGTCCTTAAGAGACTACACCAAGGTAGGACAATTTATTAGCTCACATAAAAATGTAATCTTTTTCTGTCTCTTTACACAGTTAATAATCCTGGCTCTGTATAAAAAACAGAAGTGAGGAGAACATGCCCATCTGCTCAGGGGCAAGAGACTTGGAATACCTACAAAAAGCACTAGGTGCTTCCAGAGTAACAGGAATCCTTGGCTGAGAAACATGTTCTACTAATGACTCGTAAGTATGGCTGAATTCCAGAAAATAAGCTGTTTAACCTTACAAGGCTGTACATATGTGTTTGGATCCAGGTGGCCATGGCACCTGCTCACACAGCTCCTCAGGAATAATTTTTTCCATCCTTGGTTTAAGTACATTTTTTTTTCTGGGGTGCACAATAGCAGATACATCTGAGAAATTTAAATCTCATGAACAGTTTTTTTCTGTCCACTTCCCCATAAATCAGCAAGTCAAATTGCATGTCAAAGGAGGTGATCCTGCCCCTCTATTCTGCTCTCATGAGACCCCACTTGGAGTACTGTGTGCAGTTCTGGTGTCTTCAGCATAAGAAGAACATGATGTTGTTAGAACAAGTCCAGAAGAGGGCTACGATGTTGATAAAGGGACTGGAACACCTCCGCTATGAAGACAGGCTAAGAAACTTGGGGCTGTTAGCCTGGAGAAGAGAAGACTGCATGGAGACCTCATAACAGCATGAGAGACTGAAAAGTCTTTGACTGAGGTAAGCATTATTTAGCGACAACTAAAACATTAGTGTATGACCAGCATTGTTCTCAGACTAAAACCGAAAACACAGCACAGCACCAGCTACTAAGAAGGATGAAAATAACTGTTACAGCTGAACCCAGGACACTAGTCCTATAAGTTTAATTCAATGTGTCCTTTTCTTAATTTGTCAAGCTCTTACAATCTACGCACTGTCCAACAACTTTCATGTCTTATAAACCAGAGGGTATTCTGTCCCCAGTTTCCACTTTTGATGGTTTGTCATTGTCTATAAGAAAGGATTCATTATATCAAGCCTTTTACAGGGAAGATTTTTAAGACTTTTTTTTTTTTTTAAATTTCTGTTATTGATAATAGGTAAATTGCATTGGTTTACAAAAGTGTCAAATATGAGCACTTTCAAGCTACTCTTTTCTTGGGTATACTTGTGCTCCGAAACATCAAAGCAACTTCTAATTACAGGAATGTAAATGAAAACACAGAGCGTTTTGATTTATAGCAGCTGCATGGTATTTCAGAATTTTGAGAAAGTTATTACCCTGGGGGTTTCAAACACTTCACTGACAGGTCTTATTTTCTAAGCAAAATAATAATAAATATTGGCAACAACTAGATTTAGAAAGCACTTTATTCTATCTCAGTTCTCTGAGCTGGGCCGAGCAGATCCTTTGTCCAGATAAGAAACCAGGTCTTAGATCACTTCAAGTTCTTATTATAGCTACAGAGTAAGATTAAAGTAAAGCTGCTGGGGGAGGAGAATCTCAATCCAACTCATGCCTACCAGTTCGATACCAGTGCCAGAAAGAGATGCACAGAGCCTGGAGAGGGATCTCAGTTCAGCAGGACAGAGCCTGAAGAGCAGCACAGGGCAATTCAAGCCACTCAAGCCAAAGTCAACTTCATCAGGGGCTCAACACCTAGCATATGGAATAAACAAGAGGAGTTAAAGATGCGCACACACCTCCAGGGTTATCATCTTATTGGCATCATAGAGATATAGGAAGACTAGGGAAGATGCGATCCCTCTCTGGAATGAAACAAGAGACGTGGTTCCCTGAGATATAAAATAGGATGAGGTACTGAACAACATTTAGCCTTAGTCTTCACTGGCTAGTGCTGCAGCCGCACCATCCATTCTGCAGAAGGCAAAAGCGGGGACTGGGAGAATGAAGAACCACCAGCTGTAGGAAAAGACCATCTAAGGAACCTGAAGGTGCACAAATCCATGGGTCCTGATGAGATGCAACTGCAGGTACTGAGGAGTGAACTAGCAGATGAAGTTTCCAAGCCGCTATCCACCATATCTGAGAAGTTGTGGTAGTCTGGTGAAGTTTCCAGAAACTGGAAAAAGGGAAGAATAACACCCATTTTTTAAATGATAAAAAAGACCTAGAGAACTGTCAGCCTCACCTCTGTGCCCACCAAGATCATGGAAAAAATCGTTTTGGAAACTATGCTAAGGCATATGGAAAAAAAGGAGGTCATTGGTGCCAGCCAACATGGTTTCGCTAAAGGCAAATTGCACTTGACAAATTTGATGGCCTTCTACAATGGGGTTACAACACTGATGAATAAGGGAAGAGAGACTGACATCACCTACCTGGACTTGTCAAAGCCTTTGACATTTCCCCACACGACATCCTTGTCTCTAAACTGGAGTGACATGGATTTAATGGGTGGACCACTCGGTGGATAAGGAATTGGCTGGATGGCCCCACTCAAACAGTTTTGGTCAATGGCCGAATGTCCAAGAGATCAGTGACAAGTGGTGTTCCTCAGGGGCTGATATTGGAACTGGTGCTGTTTAACATCTTTGTTGGTGACATGGACTGTGGGACTGAGTGCGCCCTTAGAAAGTTTACCTACGACACCAAGCTGTGAGGAATGGTCAACAACTGGAGAGAAAAGATGGCATTCAGAGGGACCTTGACAGGCTTGAGACGTGGGCCAGTGCTAACCTCATGAACTTCAACAAGGCCAAGCGCAAGCTCTGGCAATTGGGTGGGGACAATCTCAAGCACAAACACAGGCTGGGAGAAGAATGGATTGAGAGCAGCCCTGAGGAGAAGGATCTGGGGGCACTGGTTGGTGAGAAGCTCAACATCACTTTGGCACTTACAGACCAGAAAGCCAACCGTAACCTGGGCTTCATTAAAACAGATGTGACTAGCAGGTCATAGAATCATAGAGTAGTTAGGGTTGGAAAGGACCTTAAAATCATCTAGTTCCAACCCCCCTGTCATGGGCAGGGACATCTCACATTAAACCATGTCCCCCAAGGCTCTGTCCAACCTGGCCTTGAACACCGCCAGGGATGGAGCATTCACAACTTTCCTGGGGAACTCATTCTAGTGCCTCACCACCCTCACAGTAAAGAACTTCTTCCTTATATCCAATCTAAACTTCCCCTGTTTGAGTTTGAACCAGTTACCCCTTGTCCTATCACTACAGTCCCTAATGAAGATTCCCTCCCCAGCCCCCTTCAGAGACTGGAAGGCTGCTATGAGGTCTCCACACAGCCTTCTATTCTCCAGGCTCAATAGCCTCAACTTTCTCAGCCTATCTTCATACAGGAGGTGCTCCAGTCCCCTGATCATCCTCGTGGCCCTCCTCTGGACTGCTTGAACAGTTTCATGACCTTCTTATATTGAGGACAGCAGAACTTGTTGAGAACGTCAGAACTGCACACAATACTCCAAGTGAGGTCTCACGAGAGCAGAGCAGAGGGGCAGGATCACCTCCCTCGACCTGCTGGTCATGATCCTTTTGATGCAGCCCAGGATATGGTTGACTTTCTGGGCTGTGAGCGCACACTGCCGGCTCATGTTAAGTTTTTCATCAACCAGCACCCCCAGGTCCTTCTCCACAGGGCTGCTCTGAATCTCTTCTCTGCCCAACCTGTAGCTGTGCCTGGGATTGCCCCGACCCAGGTGTAGGTCCTTGCACATGGCTTGGTTGAACTTCATAAGGTTCGCATAGGCCCATCTCACAAGTGTGTCAAGGTCCCTCTGGATGGCATTCCTTAATTCCAGCGGGTTGACTGAACCACACAGCTTGGTGTTGCCAGCAAGCTTGCTGAGGGTGCACTTGATCTCACAGACCAAGTCGCCAACAAAGGTGTTGAACAGGATTGGTCCCAACACCGATCCCTGAGGGAACCATTCATTATTGGCTTCCAGCTGAACATTTAGCCATTGACCGTAACTCTTTCTGTGCAGCCACCTAGCCAATACTTAATCCACCAAGTGGTTCATCCATCAAATTGATGTGTCTTCAGTTTAGAGACAAGGATGTCATGTGGGACCATGTCGAATGCTTTGTACAACTCCAGGTAGACAGGTTTGCCCCTATCTATCAGTTCCATAGCGCCATCATAGAAGGCCACCAAATTGGTCAGGCAGGATTTCCCTTTAGTGAAGACATGTTGGCTGTTATCAACTACTTTGTTGGTTTTCATGTGTGTTAGCATGCTTTCCAGGAGAATCTGCTCCAAAATTTTCCAGGGCACAGAGGTGAGACTGAATGCTGGGTGGTTGCCTGTGTCTTCCATTTTCCCCTTCTTGAAAATGGGGGCTAAATTTCCCTTTTTCTAGTCATCAGGAACTCCACCTGACTGCCATGATTTTCCAAATATTATGGACGGTGGCTTAGCAACTTCATTCACCAGCTCCTTCAGGACCCATGGATGTATTTAATCAGGTCCCATGGACTTGTGCACATTCAGGTTCTTAAGATAGTTTCAAACCAGATCCTCTCCTACAGTGGGCCTAAGGTCTTCATTCTCACAGTCCCTGCATCTGCCTTCCAAGACTTGGGTGGTGTCAGAGCATTTGCCAATGAAGACTGAGGTAAAGAAGTCACTAAGAACCTCAGCCTTCTCCAAATCCAGGGTGGCCAGTTCTCCTGATAGCTTCTGGAGAAGGCCTACATTATCCCTAGTCTGTCTTTTGTTTGAGGCCAAATACAAACTCAAGTCAAATGGGTTGTCACTATGTTATACGTTAATATAGTATTCATTCAATAAACACATCTAATTTCAAGGAAAAAAAATGTATAATATAAACACAGTTCCTTTTTTCCTTGGCTTTGAAGGTCTACTACTGTGCAGTCTAAAGATGATCATATTATATGGCAGTTTTTCTATAGAATTCTGTTTGGACAAGCTTTAACTCATATATCTTTACTGCTCAGTTCAGAGTGAGAGCTTTTCCTCATAGGCCCCACAAAAATTCATTCTCACCTTTGAAGATCCTTCAAAGCTTAGTGATGTTCAGATCTGTCCTTCATTTCTGTCCTCTATTATTATCTTCCGGAGTATTGCCTGATGCAGAATATTCTCATAAGTGGAGAAATACAGTGAAGTTAAATGAGATTTTTCTTAACAAGTCTTTTAAATACTTGCCTAAAGATACTCCCATGCTTAAAACTAAAAGCATGTATCTTGGTCTTACAGCATGTCTAAATGGATTTACAAAAAAAGAGGAAAACGTATTCTGAGGTGGCTAGCCTGGGCCAGCTCCAAAGTGTGTGTGGTGTGCCAAAATATAGTTGTTTGCTACATATTGGAAATTCTAAGAGGATGCTAGGATTTAAAACTCAAGTACAGTGCTGCTAAAGTGTATATGTGGCCATATGTAGATCCGCTCTGATTCAAAGCACTATTCAGAGTTTCCATTTCTACAACTGACAGACTTGATACAGCTGGGGCATCTCTTTTCTTGAAGACCTTCAAGAGGAACCATATAAAATCCTTGTAATTTTCTCAATAGACAAGAAACCAAAACTCTTGCTCTGTCTTCTGTACTTTCCTCACCAAGCATTTATATTCATTAATCAGTTCCTCCTGAACCTTCTCTTCTCCCAGGAAAATTATCCCAAACTATCTATCCTTGTACATCAGATGTTTCAGCCTCTTTATCATCTTCATGCTTCTTTAGAGAACTTCCTCCAGGACATCTGTATCACTTGTACTGGGAAGCCCAAAACCTAAACCAGCACTCCAGGTGTGTCTCACCAGGACTGGGCTGAGAGGAATTCTCACCTTCCTCAATCTGCTGGCAGTGCTGTCTGCATAAAGTCCACCAGGGTGCTATTGTTCTTCTTGGCTGCAGAGGCACAGCACTGGCTTATGTTCAATTTGTTGTCCACAGGGATCCTCATGTCCTTTTCTGCAAAACTGCTTTGGTCCTTCAGCTGGTTGGTTTCCAGCATGTACTGGTGCATGGAGTTATTCCTCCCCAGGTGCGTTTCCTTTTGTTGAACTGCATGAGCTTCCTGTTAGCCCGTCGCTCCAGCCTGTTAAGGTCCATTTGAAGAGCAGTGGAACCATCTGACTATCAGATTCTTTTCCCATTTTTACATCATTTGTAAACTTGCTGGGGGTGAACTCTGCCCTATCATCCTGATCAGTGAAGAATTTTGTCAGTGTGGGGTTGCAGTCCTCTGCACTGCTAAGTTGTTAGCTCTGTCTCTTACATTGGTTTAAACCGATTGGCACTGTGTCAGTGCTAACCATTGCCTGCCTGTTGTTACTGGCCCTGGAATAGAGTCATGTAGCATGGATAAGACATAGCAATGTCACTCAGTCACAGTCCTGCAGCAGTATGGTGGATGGTGAAGGGCTACACATCTGTGCCTTCCTGCTCTTCTTGCTGTGCCTGAATTGGCCCAGAGCCACTACTGATATTGTACTACAAATACTTGCCTCTAAAAGTGCTGCTTTTCAGCCTTCTCATTAGCTTACAACTGGGGAAACAGTGAAGAGATACAAGGTCCTAACAGGGTGACGGTTTGCAAGGAAGAGGAACCATAATTCAAAGAGATTTATCTGGATTTCTGTATCAGGCATAACTGGTAAGGTTTGGAATGGTAGGGGGTTTCTGGGATGCCCTGTGTGGGAGGTATCTGTGATCTGCCTGTGCTGCGCGCAGCTGGGTCCACCCAGAGATGACACCAATACAAACAGCAAATTGCACCCCAAAACTGCCACAGCTGGCGAATCCCATAGGACCTTTACTCAGGCAGTGATGAGGCACTGCCAGCCACTGTGGGAGAAGAAATGGAGGAGCTGCCTAATTGAGCTGCCTACGGGGAGCTTGCATTCATGACCCCACTGTGAGGCTGCTGATCCTGATGGACCCTGCAGGTTACCATCTGCTCTTCCTTTTCCATGTAGAGTCTAACAACACTGCAACTAGGCAAACTCAGAACCATCAAGAGACTCCATGTTCCCCTTGGAACAACATTAAAAGGATCTGGCACACAGGTGGTGTGACAGTCTTCTGTTTGGTCTAGGCTGAGGTGGCAAGATGGCCTGTGGCAGAACATAGTGCTTGGCAATGCAATGAAAAACAAAAATACCCTCCTGCTTTCAGGCTGGGTATGTCTTACCGTGTAGCTTCCCACATTTTCTCACACTATATGTTACAGTGAGCATTTAGATGCCAGATTGCTGCCTTACCATACAAGGCAGGCATCTGAGGTCTGCAGCTGCAGCACCCTCCCATCAGAGGAGTAGCCTAGCACTGCACTGCAGGACCTTTTTCCCAAGTCTGTGCCAAGGGCAGACACCTACAAACAGGACACCTACACACAGGACAGACAGAGTGGCTGTCCTGCCACTGCTGTCATCACTGTAAAGTCCAGGGGCAGAGGGAAGAACTGAGATCTAGCAAGTGTAGATTGTATTTATGCTCTTGACAGAGAAGAGAAGAGGAATCTTAAGCTCAGTGACACTGAGGATGGCATATATAGAGAGGAAAATTGCATGGGGGAGGGTGAACCTGCCATCACTGCAGCTTGACAGTCTCCCATGGCAACTCAGTGGAAGAAAAAGAAAAAAAAAATGTCAGCTGATGGATTACGTCTGCATAGAAACTGAACAACCGTAGCAACTTACAAAAACAATCTAAAACCGTAGACACTTATTGAACCACAGCAACCTACTATGCAAAAGAGCAGCATGCCACCCCAAAAGGTATGTGGTGTGGTAAGAGCAGAAACAGTTGCACACTCACATGTCCTGAACAAGACAGATCCTGTCAGGACTCCACACATGGCCACATATGTGAATGTTTCTGATTGTCCTCTGCATAATTAAAAAGAAGCCATGCTACCCACAAAAATGACACTGTACACACTACTTGACTTTACACACTACTTGCCTCAGAAAAAAACATACCTCCTACATTACTGAAAGCAATACATGCAGCTTTTATTACCAAATCTCATTTCATTTATGAAGCAGGAGAAGCTTACCACCCTTACTCTTTTCTTGCATCTCCTGTCTCCCATAACCCAACTCAGCCTTGGAACACTCAAAACAAATGCTAAGCCATGTAACTTTGCCCTCCTCCTCTCCCATCCTGACACAGGTCTGTTTTGCCTGCTGAGTTGCTCTGAGATCTTGCAGAAATCTGGACCATGTCCCATTTCCAAGCCAGCCCAATCAGATTTTGGCAGAAACCATATTTAGTCTATTATGCTAACAAACACAAAATCTATCTCACCTGATATTCAGGATAAAAATGGTCATCCTTTGGCTCCTTTCATAGGACAGGCTTTGAGTCTAGAGAATGTGGTTTCAACAGCAGTGCTTCTACAAAATGGCATTACCCTTCCTCTGGGACGCTATGTACCCTTTCTGCGCAACTGTTGGCATTACAGGTATAAGTGTGCCAGCTGTGTATCTTGTTGAGACCACTGAAACCCTGCTTGATTACTTTTGTACTTGACAGGGCAGAAGCGCAGCACAAAGAACACATAGCAGACTGGCCAGCACCCCTCCATTCTTCTGGAGAGCATCCTTCACTTGCAGCACCATTGGTTAAGTTTTTTCTTGCAGTAACACATGCTCATTTCATGTCCCATACAAAGCAGGCTACAAAGAAACAGCAAGGAAGTCTGATTGCTATCTTTTAGCAAACATGACTGAAATCCACACCACCTCTCCTTGCCTGTAACTCCCTCCCGCTGCTATTTCAGATGTCTTGGTTGTTACACTACAGTCCAGGACACTGCTGTCCTACCACTTCGAACATAGTCATTAGCTTATTAGAGAACTGCGAACTCTTTCCTGTTTTTCTTCCCAGCTTCTGCTACAGATTTAACCCAAACCTTTCATTGGACCTGACCTTCCAATGAATGAGGTTAAAGGAAAGATCCTGTGGGAAACTATGCATTATGCCACGTGTTTACAGCTATTAGGCAGGACTTCAAAGAAACACTTGGTGATAATGTCTGCTCAAAAGCATCTACGGAAGCCTTGCATGAGAGCATCCATCAGTACAAGTTTGAAGTCCTTTTATTTAGAACCATCGGGTGACCCAATGCAGCCCTCAGCTGGTCTTCTTACAGAGGGCTATTGATGGCACCCAAGTGCAGGGGTGGCTCAAGTAACAGAAACAGAGAGGACCTTCAGGTTATTTGACGGTTTAATCTACTTGAATCAAACCCTCCTTTAGGGTGGGACTGTCTCCTGGGACTGCATAGGTTACATTGCATCATAATGCTTGCTGCGGCAAGGGCTTGGAAGCAACACAGCACTTTATGTAGTTAGTTAGTTGTTAATTAGTTAGTTAATTTTCCTGGCCTGTTGCTTTCTCTCTGCTTTTGTATCTACATTTTGTTTCCTTTTAAATACATCTTCTGAACACCAAAGTTTAGTACAGTAAAATTTGCAATAGGCATATGTTGTCTGTTATTGTTGTTTCCTGGTGGCTAAAGGATATTTAAGTGCCTGGGCAGACAGCACAAGTACAGAGGACAATGCAGCATTGGGAAAGAATAACTAACAAGACTATAGGTAACAAACCCCTAAGTGTGATCTGACTGACAGGGGAAAGAAAAATATTTTGTGAGAATTTCTGCCTCTGTGGAGCATGGAGAAGAAGAGAGCAAAGACATAGGTAAAAAAGAACAAGGCAAAGAAAGAGCAAAGAGAGAGTATAGGGGAAAACCTGAAGCTGCAGCTCCCAGGAAAAGAAGGAAGCACATATCCTTGCTATACAAGATAGAGATAGCAGACCAAGGGATGGAGAGAAGAGGGTGGGGATGATTATGGTTGATCAGCAAAGAAGGAGGAGAAAGGAAAAGCAGATCTATTTTTAGCTGTTGTTACAGTAAAAGGAAGTGAGCCACAGTGTTTGTTGCTCTAACGGAGCTGGCCTTGAGGCAAACAGGCACAGATGGTCCGACACATTTCTCTGTCATGAGGTCCTGTGGGGTCAGGAAGGCCAAGCTGAGCATCAAGGCACTAGAGGACCTGATCTGGGTCTGGCTGCTCCTGCTGGAGTGGATCACTGCTTTTTGTTCAAGCTATATGATGCACCTAGGGCAGACATGGCAATGATGGCTCTGAGGCTCTGGTGTCAAGCCTGATTGTGCATGTTCACTGTTGAGCAGCCAGCTGGCTGAGCATCTCCTGTGAGATCCTGCAGGAGGATGGCAGTGCCCAGCTGAAGGAAACATATGGCCCGTAGTTGTTACCAAATGTCCACATCATCCAAGATCTCATCAAGTAAGTGTTATCTGCCAAGATGTAGCACTTCAGTCTCCTCCAGGAGGCCCTTATTTGTAGATTGTATCTTTAAACCACATGAATGTCAAAGTCCTACTAAGGATTTTATACACCATAGTTCCCAGTTATCCTTTGGAGATTTGTGCTAGAAAATCCTTTAGCACAATCCTGTGTTTGTTTAGACAAGATTTGAAGTCTCCTGTTTCAAAGAAGTGACTAAAGCAGTCTTTTCCAACCCTAACTACTCTATGATTCTTTCAAACCTGGCTGCCATTTTGCTGAGATCTGGTTTTAAGTTGCACTCTACATTTTCTCTATCCCTCTTACATATTTTTCTGCTCTGTTCCTATTTGGTGCAGTTACATGCTTTGGTGCAGCTAAAGAAAAAGCACTTTGACAAGACTTCAGCCCCACTCAGGTCTTTCAGTATATAACACATCTTTTTCCTAAAACATTTCTTACAAGAAAGTATTTACTAGAGCAATTTTTCCTCTAGAAAGAATCATGAAGCATGATGCTTCCACACTGCACTTCAAGTAATTAGCTTGCTGATTGTTTTGGTCTACCTAATCTGTCTGCAGTCAGAGAGAGAATCTAATAAATTGCATAAATTTGACAAGGAGATTTTATGTGATGCATCTTCTGTGAAAAGATTGAAGTGTTTTTCCATCAGTACTGTATTTTGTGTTTTCTATGTAGTAATCTGCATATCCAGATCAATTATCTTATCCTGCAATCTTCAAATTAATTTATTTTTAACATTCTTCCATCTTTTCAATTTCAGCTATTTATGCCACATGTCAGAATTCTATCTTCCTATTTGGACTTACTCTCAATAGCTTTTCTATAGAAAACTTGTTTCACATCAATACCTTCCAAGTAATCTTTAATGGGATTCATCTTACTACTACAATTCAGAAGTCGATTGAACTAAGATGATGCTAGCTAGAATAACAATCAAAGATGATAGTTTATATTTCCAATATAAGACACCCCCATTAAGTTGAAGTGAATCAGCAGTATTCCTTATTGACTTCATAAAGACTTCAGAGTGGTGAGCTGAGATTTATATAACTGATGCTCAGACATCCAAGCTAGGTAAATTGAATACTAGTATCTTTTGCACTGAGATTTTCATACATGAATATCTTGTCTAGAATTTTTGCTGAGTACACTAATTTTAATTTTTTTCAGTACTAAAATTTTTGCTCCTAGAATATGTTATAATATAGACCAATCTTACAGCTAACCTTGCCCATACAAACAATTTTTATATCATGGCATAGTATTAATTTATATGTTTATTCCCGTATTTGTTCCCAAAGATGCTTTTTACTTATATTCCAGTGTTAATTCTGAATGTAATGGGATATCTGCCCAGGAGCTAATGAGATAATTACATTTGCCTCATTACTTTCCTTTGAATTGTAGGAACAATAAAATAACAAACAAAATATCCCAACTGAAACATATAAAAGTCTCCAACTTTCTATGTGTGTTTCTATAGGAAAAGATGATGTTGGCAGGTATTGCCCTCGTATAAATCCAGAAGCCTATTTGAAATAGGACAGAAGTACTCAAAAACATGTCCTTACACTGTGAAACTATTATTCCTGTTCTTTAATTTACCTCATGTAGGTTATTCTTAATAACTCTTTTGTTTTGGACAGTTTGTATATAGAGATTCTCCCTATTCAGAATGTTCTATTCTGTACTACGTGTTACAGTTTGTGCATACTGCAAATGCCCTGTTCTACCTCCTTTGTATCCACTTCTTTTTTGCAGACTGCTTAGATGGCATAAATCTGTTGCATATAAAGAAGGCCAAGGTAGCTTGAAATAAATTATTATAAATACCAGAAGCACACATAACTCTGTAGCATGGTAGTCAGTTCCAGGTTTGCCGGACTTCATGTTTGCTTTACTACCTTTGTACTTCATCGCACGGGAGTAAATAACTACTTCTTATCTTTTTTTTGTAGCTAATGCCACAATTTTGTCTTTGCATGAAACTGCCTTTGAAAAAAACATTAGTTTTGAATGGCTTAAAGAGTGCTTTGGTATCTTTTTTTGCCTGCTTTGCATAACTTGTCATTAGAGAGCATGATTTCAGATAAGAGCCAGATCAGCCATATCCACTAGGTCCTGCACAGATTTGATCCATTTATTTTTTCTAAACCATGCAGATCTTAGAAATATTTCTGACTTCAGATTTCAGTGGCTGAGTATTTTTGACATTAATCTGTAGGAAAACCATTCCTGAAAAGTATTTTTCTTCCAATACCATGATTCAGCTGGTTTACCAAAGATTTTCACGGACTGTCATATATTCAGTTTACCAAATCTAAGCTGGGCTGACCATGATGTTGCAGTAGAAAATTATTTAACTGTATCTGAGAATAAACCATGTTTTTCTATTGTATATTACAGATTAGGATAATAAACTGTAATGCTGGACTAGCAAATCTAATTAGAAAGCTCAGTAATAATCTCCACTATAGAAAAGACATAAACCTGATAATGTCATTTAGGAGCCTCCCATGGGCTTTTATAAGTTCAGTATCAGATAAAATCTACAGAAATCAGTCTAGAGTAAAAATGAGGTATCAAATTTTAAAGCATCCTTTCACCATGAATACCATATAGTCACTGGAGCACCATGTGCCCTGAATAGTAGTGCTAGCAGCATGGAAAATAGCTGTCCCCACAAAGCCTCTGTGCATTTCCAGGGTCTTTAGCAAGAGTGGCTGAAGAACCCATGCTGGTTACTCTGGAAAGGGGTTTTATCAGCCTACTTTTACTGTGTCTGTTAAGAGTTTACATGTTCCTAGTGGAAGGTGATGTGGGATTGTTAAAGCATGAGCCCTCTCACCAGGCTGTCCAATAGAGTGCATATCTTTATGGCAGAATTAAGAAACCTGAAATGTTAATTTATGTTTTATGCTTATTATAATAGGTGCAGTATGAATTCTTCTTTTTAGAATCTGCTGTGACTGTAGAATACACAGCTCCCTCAAATGATGATTCCCTTCACAGTCATTATATTTTGTTTGCAGTTCTCAGCTATAATTTTATGTAAAGTCTCTACTCTCTTTTTATTATATCTCAATCCTCAGCCTGGGGATTGTACAGACTTTATTAGATAATACGATTTTAAAGATGATCTTCACTTTTCTCTAATAAAATTTCTTTTCCCTTCTGTATGTTTGAAAAAAGAGGGAAGAAAGGAGTTGAGACAACTGCAGCACACTCTACTTCTATTTCTTCTCTCTCATTCAAATACTTCCATAGAATGACACATCTTTAAAAAAAACCCATATATTGAAAATCCCAACCAAACCCCAAACCCAAAAGATAGTAAAACACTATTTTTTACACAAATATCAGTACTTTATCTTTTGTAGAAACCTCCACTGGCCTGCACTATATTCAAAGAAATGGACCAAGACAATGATCTTTAGTTTAATTTATTATCAATCAAATCAGAGTATGATGATGAGAAATAAACCAAATCTTAAAAACACCTTCTTTTCTTTCCTTGTTCCAGGACTCAATTTCACTCCAGAATTACCTACCACCTTCTTCCAACAGCGCAAGGGGATAGGGAATTGGGGTTGTGATCAATTCATCACACATGATGCCTCTGCTGCTCCTTCCTCCTCAGGGGAGGACTCCTCAAACTCTCCCCCTGCTCCAGTGTGGGGTCCCTCCCACAGGAGACAGTCCTCCACAAACTTTTGCAGCAAGTCTTTCTCACAGACTGCAGTTCTTTACAAACAGCTCCAGCATGGGTCCCTTCATGGGCTGCAGTCCTTTAGGACAGACTGCTCCAGTGTGGGCCCCTTCCATGGGGTGCAGTCCTTCAGGAGCATACTGCTCCAGCGTGGGTCTGCCACGGAGTCAGACGTCCCGCCATCAAACTTGCTCCAGTGTGGGCTCCTTTCTCCATAGGGCTACAGGTCCTGCCAGAAGCCTGCTCCAGGGGAGGCTTTCCGTGGGGTTGTCGTGGTTTAAGCTTAGTCGTAAATTAGAAAAGCATGTAGCCTGCTTGTTTTCCCCCACAACCTGTCCTTCCCCCCCTCCCCCCAGTCCCGGAGGGATGGGGTGGAGAATCGAAAGAATGCAACTCCCACGGGTTGAGATAAGAACAGTCCAGTAACTAAGGTATAACACAAATCACTGC
>WYDI02033462.1:0-10562 GCA_009867235.2 Psittacus erithacus | reverse complement strand
TCGGGAAGAGGGGGCTGCGAATGGGCTGTGTGCTTTAGAAGGGGGGGTGGTGGTGTGAGGGGTCGGGGTGAGCGTGAGAAGAGTAAGGGTGGGGCGTCTCTGGTGCTGGGAGGGATCCCGGGGGGGTCCCTGTGGCCACCAGGTGCATGTGTCTGTATCCTGGTTGGGCTCTGACACTGGGGAGACATCGGGGTGTCCCAAACCCCAATGGGGGGTCACCTGTGTCCCCATGAGCTGGTCCTAGCCTGGTCCAGTGGGGTCAAAGTGTCCTGTGAGGGGAAAGGGGGGGGTTTATTCACCCCATGGGCGCCCCCAGCCGCCGCCCCCCCCCCCAAGGCCTCGCGGCTGCTTTTCATCTGGGTTTGTGCCGTGATCCAGTTTTCCACGTGTGTTTGTTCCAGAGCCGGGAACAATGGGCTGGGGCTGGCTCCCGGCCCGGAGGAACACCTCCATGGGGGGAATTGTGTCCCTTGTCCCCATCCTCCTCTGGGGACAGCCCCAACCCACACCCCCCCGGGGTGAATTAGGTCAAAGGATTGAGATTTAAGGGAAAATTCAATGCTTTTCTACTGGGGGGAAGTTTGGGAAGAGGGGAACAAGCACCTTCTTCCCACGGGAATCCCTCTGGAGCCAGGGCTGCTGCTGCTGCACCCATGGGGGTCCCTGTGCTGGTGGCATCAGCCTCTGTGTCCCCAGCCCAGGCTGGGGGCCCCTGAGATGTTGTCACCGCACCAGAACCACCAGCATCGGCCTTCACCGGGATTAATGGCTTCGGTTGGATTTGGCTCATTGGCCTTGAGCCAGTCCCAGCCCAGAAGGTCACAGTGCCCCGGCTCTGATCCCGCCGGCAGCACCGCAGAGGTGCTCCCACCAAAGGGTCCTTCCCATGGAGGGTGCCCCCAATGCATGATGCTCAGATGGATGGTATTCCCAATGGAGGGTGTTCCTGATAGAAGGTTTTCTTGATGGAGGGTATTCCTGATGAAGGGTGCTCCCCATGGAGGGTGCTCCTGATACAGGATGGTTCCAATGGAGGGTGCTCGTGGTGGGGGGTGCTCCCAGTGGAGGGTGCTTCTAATGGATGGTGCTCCCCTCAAAGGGTCCTTCCAATGGAGGGTGCTCCCAATGGAGGGTGCTCCCAGTGGGGGGTGCTCCCAATGGAGGGTGCTCCCAATGAAGGGTGCTCCCAATGAAGAATACTTCCAATGGAGTGCGCTCCCAATGAAAGGTGCTCCCAATAGAGGATGCTCCCAATGAAGGGTGTTCCCAACAGTGAATGCTCCCAATGAAAGATGCTCCCAATAGAGGGTACTCCCAATGGAGGGTGCTTCCAATAGAGGATGCTCCTAATAGAGGATGCTCCCAATGATGGAGGAGGGTCCCAGTGGAGGGTGCTCCCACCAAAGGGTTCTCCTTGGAGGGAAGGGGTGTGTGTTACACCCCACCTGCCCCCCCTCCAGCACTCCCCAGTGCTCTGAGGCCGCAGCTCCCCCTGTGTCTCCTCTCCTGCAGTCCGAGTACCACTACGAGTACACGGCGTGTGACAGCGCGGGCTCGCGGTGGCGGGTGGCAGTGCCGCACGCGCCGGGGCTCTGCACCGGGCTGCCGGACCCTGTGAGGGGCACCGAGTGCTGTAAGGCCGGGACGGGCGGGAGGAGCAGCAGAGGGCAGGGGGGAGGTTGAAGCCGCTCTGGTGTGACCCCTGTGCCCCCCCCCACCCCTCCCGGCTGCAGCGTTCTCCTGCAGGGCGGGCGAGTTCCTAGACATGAAGGCGCAACGGTGCCGGCCCTGTGCAGAGGGCACCTACTCGTTGGGCACTGGTGTCCGCTTTGATGAGTGGGACGAGGTGCCCCATGGCTTCGCCAGCATCGCCACTGGCCTGGACAGCGACGACGGCTTTGGGGACACGGTGGAGAACTGCACAGGGTGAGTCCCGGTGCCACCAGTGGTGCTGTGGATGGTCACAGCATCAGCAGGGCTGGAAGGGGATCACAGCATTAGGAGGGCTGGGAATGGTCACAGCATCAGCAGGACTGGAGGGAGTCACAGCAGCAGCAAGGCTGGGAAGGACTCTGGAGATCATCTGGTCCAGCTCCTCCAGAGGAGGAGTTCCCCCCAAGGGGTGCTGCTGGGGCTTATCTGCCCTGGCGCAATGGTGATGGTGCAGCAGTAAGCAGGATGGGTGCTGTGACACCCCCATGTGTGGACAGCACCCAATTTCCTGCTCTCCCACACTCCTTCCATCACTGTTCCCGGGGGGATGATGCTGACAGGGTGCTACAGGGACCCTATGGGTGGTGGCACCCCCAGCCCCATGGGACACCCACACCCTTGCAGAGGGAGCACCCATGGGCGTCCCCAGAACACAACACCTTTATCTTCCACCATGGGACACCCACAGCAACCAACCCTCCCTCACAGAGGGAGCACCTATGGGAGTCCCCAAGCCTTTGTGCCATGAACCAGCTCTGCGGCCCTTTGGTGCTGGCACCATCAAACCCTCCCGGTACCAGTGGCTCCGGTGCTGCTGCAGCTGCTGCAGCGTTTATGCAACTTGCAAATGTAACCTACTTCCAGCAGCGCTTCCATTATTCATCCAGCAGCTCCAGTGCAGGATGCCTCCTCCTCCTCCTCCTCCTCTTCCTCCTCCCTATTGCCCCTCACAGTGCAGTGGAGAACAAACACCCTCCAGGCACCACCATGCAGTGACACATCCCCAGTCCCCCATTCCCAGCGCAACCTCCCTGCCCCTTTGGCACCATTGTCACCACCACATGGTCCATCCCGTTGATGGGGATGTGTCACCCACCCCAGGTCAACGTGGGTGCCGCTGGGGGACTATGTGGCCTCCAACACGGATGAGTGCACGGCCACGCTCATGTACGCCGTCAACCTCAAGCAGTCGGGGACTGTATCCTTCGAGTACATCTACCCCGACAGCAGCATCGTCTTTGAGTTCTTTGTAGGTGATGGGTGCAAAGGGGGTGTCCCTGGGGACTTTGGGGGTGTCCCTGGGGACATAGGGATCCTCGCACCACTCCTGTAGGTGCAGAACGACCAGTGCCAGGCCACAGTGGAGGAGTCGCGCTGGATGCGGACGACGGAGAAGGGTTGGGAATTCCACAGCGTGAGTGATGAGCATGGGGGGACATGACACGGGGAGGGGGTGGGAGTTGACATGGGGGGGTTCCCTCATTGCAGCCCCCCAGGTCCTTTGTCCATCTCCTGTGAAGAAGATGCCCCATAAGGGTGTGAAGGGAATGGTGGGTGCTGGCAGAGCAGGCTTAGAGCCTCCACCCCCCCACCCATAAGTGCTGGCACCCCCCTATCAGCTCTCTTTATCCAGGTGGAGCTGAGCCGTGGGAACAACGTCCTCTTCTGGCGCACCACGGCCTTCTCCGTGTGGTCCAAGGTGCCCAAGCCCGTGCTGCTGAGGAACATCGGCATCACCGGTAGGTGCAGGGTGCGGGAGAGGTGGGGGGGGTCCCATCACCCCCATGGTTCCCCCCGCACTGAGCCCCCTCCCGTGCCAGGGGTAGCCTACACCTCCGAGTGCTTCCCCTGCAAACCCGGCACCTTCGCGGCCGCCGCCGGCTCCTCCTCCTGCCAGCCCTGCCCCGCCAACACCTTCTCGAGCAAAGGGGCCACCTCCTGCCAGCCCTGCGACCCCGACAGCTACGCGGGTGAGCGGGGACACGGCACCCCACACACACACACACACACACGGTGCCCCCGCGGTGATGGAGGGCCCCGTTCTCCCTCCCTGAGGGTGCCATGGGGGGACACGCGGGTGACCGGAGTGTGCCGACCCCGGCAGAGCCCGGCTCAGCCTCCTGCAAGCCGCGGCCGCCCTGCACGGACAAGGACTACTTCTACACTCACACGGCGTGCGATGCGCACGGGGAGGTAAGGGGGCGGGGGTTGGTACCGGGGGGTCTCCGTGTCCCCGCGCATCCTCGTGTGTCCTCCGGCCCCGCTCAGCCCCTGGCTCCGCTCCGCAGACGCAGCTGATGTTCAAATGGGCCGAGCCCAAGGTGTGCAGCGAGGAGCTCCCCCAGGCGGCCAAGTTGCCCCCATCGGGGGAGCGGACCCGCTGCCCCCCCTGCAACCCCGGCTTCGCTGCCGCCAACGGCTCCACCTGCCAGCCCTGTCCCTTCGGCTCCTACTCCAACGGTTCCGGTACCGCCGTCACTAACGGGGCGCCTGGGGGGGTTGCTGGGTTCTATCCTGGTGCTGGGTCATTGGGCTCCCAGTGTCACCACCATTGTCCCGAAGGGGAGACCCAAGCGCCTGCAGGTGTCAGGGGGTTGGTGGGTTCCATCCCACTGCTGGGTTGTCCCTTCCTGTCCCTATGGCTCCAGGAAGGGCATCGCTGTCATTGTCTCCAAGGGATGACCTGGATGCTCAGACCTTGCCAGGGAGTTGGGTGGGTGCCACCATGATGCTGGGTTGTCCCCTCCTGTCCCTATGGCTCTGTTAGGGATGTCACTGTCATCATCACATCCCCAAGGGGTGCCCAGAGCTCTCAGGGGGGTTGGTGGGTTTCATCCTGATGCTGTGGTGTTGGGCTGCAGTCAAGACGTCATCATCACTGTCCCCAGAGGGTATCAGGGGGCTGTTGGGTGCCACCGTGGCTCGGTGCTGTCCCCTCCCATCCCCAGGCTGCCTGAGCTGCCCCGCGGGCACGGAGCCGGTGCTGGGGCTGGAGTACAAGTGGTGGAATGTGCTGCCCCCCAACATGGAGACCACGGTGCTCAGTGGCATCAACTTTGAGTACAAGGGGATAGCAGGTAGGACCTTGCTGTCCCTGTGCTGTCCCCTGCATAGGGACCCTGCTGAGCCCCGACTGTGTCCCTGCAGGCTGGGAGGTGGCCGGGGACTACATCTACACAGCAGCAGGAGCCTCCGACAACGACTTCATGATCCTCACATTGGTGGTGCCCGGCTTCAGGTGAGGGGGGGCACCAGCACCCATGGAAGGATGGGGACACAGCCCCATGGGTCCCAATGCTGCCCCCATGCTGTCCCCAGCCCCCCGAGCCCGGTGCTGGAGGACACAGAGAGCAAGGAGGTGGCCAGGATCACCTTTGTCTTTGAGATGAGCTGCACCGTCAGCTGCGAGCTCTACTTCATGGTGGTGAGCGGTGGGAGCTGGGGGGGTGGGGGCACACGTTGGGTTTTGGGGGTCCCACCATTGCCGCATCCCCACACAGGGCATCAACTCCCACACCAACACCCCGGTGGAGACGTGGACGGGCCCGCGGGGGAAGCAGTCCTACACCTACATGGTGGAGAAGAACGCCACCATGAGCTTCACATGGGCTTTCCAGCGCACCCCCTACCACGAGGAGGTGAGGAATGAAGGGTGTCGTCCCCCCCCATCCCCACAGGCTGCTATGGGTGATGGCGACTGGTGCTGTCCCTGCCAGGGCCGGCACTACACCAGCGACGTGGCCAAGCTCTACTCTATCAACGTCACCAACGTCCTTGGGGGGGTGGCATCCTTCTGTCGGCGCTGTGCACCTGAGACCTCAGGATCCTGCGCCCCGTGTCCGCCTGGGAACATCATGGACCATGGATCAGGCACCTGCCGGCCCTGCCCGCCCGGCACCTACCTGCGGGGTCACCCCTCGGATGGGCTTCCTGCCTGCCACCCCTGTGGGCCTGGCACCTACAGCAACCAGGTGCCTGTCCCTGCATGCCTTGGGGAGGGGGTCCATGGGGTGATGTCTATGGGGCTTGGGTTCATGGGATGGCGGTCCATGGGATGGCGGTCCATGGAGTGATATCCATGGGGTTTTGGTCCATGTGATGGGGGCCTATGGGGTGATGTCCCCAGGGTGGGGGTCTCTGGGTTGGTTTCCACTGGCTTTGGGTCCATGGGGTGATGTCCATGGGGTTTGGGCCCATAGGATGGGGGTCCATGGGATGATGTCCATGGGGTGGTGTTTGTGGGGTTTGGGTCTATGGGATGGCAATCCATGTGGTGATGTCCATGGGGTGATGTCCATTGGGTTTGGGTCCATGAGATGAAGTCCATGAGGTTGGGGTCCATGGGGTGACATCCATAGGGTTTGGGTCCATGGGGTGATGTCCATGGGGGTTGGGTCCATGGGGTGATGTCCATGGGATAGGGGTCCATGGAATGATGTCCATGGGGTTTGGGTCCATGGGATGATGTCCATGGGGTTTGGGTCTATACAGTGGTGTCTATGGGGTTTGGATCCATGTGGTGACATCCATGGGGTTTGGGTCCATGGGGTTTGGGTCCATGGGGTGGTGTCCATGGGATGGGTGGCACTGGGTGGGTGCCCCCTGCCTGGCCATACCCATGCGGGTGTCTCAGGGCTGCCCCGGGGGGGTCTCCCTGGGGTCTGTCCCGGGGGCACTGTTCCCCGGTGCTGACGCGCGGTGCAGCTGCGCTCGCTCTGCTTCAACAACTGCTCCGCGGTGCTGCCGCTGCGGGGCCGGCTCCTGCGCTATGAGTTCCCGGCACTGGCCACGGCCACGGCGCTCGCCACGGGCCCGGCCTTCACCCCCCGTGGGCGGCGCTACCGGCACCACTTCCACATCAGCCTCTGCGGGCCGCAGGTGCGTGAGGACACGTGAGTGTGTGTGCGTGCATGAACACATGTGTGTGCGTGAACACGTGTGTGTGCGTGAACACGTGTGTGTGCGTGAACACGTGACAGTGTGTGTGAGTGAACACACGTGTGTGTGCGTTAACATGCGTGTGTGTGTGAGAACACTTGTGTGTGTATGTGAACATACGTGTGATTGTATGTGAACATGCATGTGAGTGTGACCATACATGTGTGCATAAACGTGTGTGAACATGTGCATGTGAATGTACATGTATGTATGTGAACATTTGTGTGTGACCATACATGTGTGTATGTGCACATGTACATGTGTGTATGTGCACATGTGCATGTGTGAACATGTGTGTGTGAACATACATGTGCGTGTGCGCATGCATGTGCGTGAGCACATGTGTGCATGACTACATGTGTCAACTTGCATGTGTGAGCACACGTGCGCTCATGCATGCACGTGTGCTCATAGCCACACAAACACTCATGCAAACATGCAGAGTCACACAAGTACATGCACACACACGGCCATGCACACGCGTGTGCTATGCGCAGGGCAGGAAGGCGGCCGCCTGCAGTGACAATGTGACAGAAGCGCGGCTGCGCGTGGTCACGGGTTACGTGTGCCAGGCCACGCTCGTGCCCCCCGACCGCCCGCACCACCAGGGCCCAGTGTCCTCACAGCCCATCAGCCTCGGGGACCGCATCCTGGGTGAGCTGGGCCCATCCCCAGGGACACCTCATCCCCAGGGACACAGGACCCCTCCGTGCCATGCACACCCCAGTGCTATGGGGTGTCCCACCCCAAGTGCTGTGGGATCCCCACGTCCCTGACCCCCCATCCCGCAGGCGTCACCACCAGCTCCACACTGGACGGCATCACATCCCCTCCAGAGCTCTTCCCAACGGGACACCCTGACCTGCCTGACATCATCTTCTTCTACCGGTGGGTGTCCCCCCCACCCTCTGCACATGGGGACCTGGAGGTGCCCCCAATTGACCCCCACGTGCCCCCGGGGCAGGTCCAATGATGTGACACAGCCGTGCGGCTCCGGCCGCGCCACTGCCATCCGCCTGCGCTGCGACCCATTGCACCCTGGCCCCGGCACCCTGAGCGTGCCCAGGTGGGTGCTGGGGGGGCTCTGGGGGCCCCCATCCCCTGCCCACCCAAGGGTGCATCCCTTGGGTGCTTTGCTCTGGGGATGCCGCGTGGTACCATGTCCCCCATCCCCGTGTTGTCACCCCCCCAAGTGACCCCTCCCATGTTTTTATGTCACCCACCCACCCAGCAAATGCCCCGAGGGCACTTGTGACGGCTGCACCTTCCACTTCCTTTGGGTGACGGGTGAAGGGTGTCCCCGCTGCTCCTCCAGCCACTATCGCCCCATTGTCAGCGCTTGCCTTGGTGGCATCCAGGTATGACCATGACCATGGTGTGACCATGACTGTGGTGTGACCATGACTATGGTGTAACCACAACAATGGTGTGACCACAACCATGGTGTGACCACAACCATGATTTGACCACGATCATGGTGAGACCACAACAATGGTGTAACCACAACCATGGTTTAACCGCAACAAAATGTAACCACAATCATGGTGTGACCACAACAAGGTTTAACAATGACCATGGTGTGAGACCAAGGTGTAACCACAACCATGGTGCAACCACGACCATGGTGTGACCCCAATCGTGGTGTAACCATGACCATGGTGTGACCACAACAAGGTGTAATGATGACCATGGTGCGACCACGGTCACGGTGTGACCACAACAAGGTGTAATGATGACCATGGTGCGACCACGGTCACAGTGTGACCATAACCATGGTGTAACTATGACCATGGTGTAACCACGACCGTGGTGTAACCACAATCACGGTGCAACCACAACCATGGTGTGACCACAACAAGGTGTAACCATGACCATAGTGTGACCATGACCATGATGTAACCATGACCATGGTGTGATCACAACTGTGGTGTAACCACGACCGTGGTGTAGCCACGACCATGGTGTAACCACAACCACGGTATGACCACAACCATAAGGGCCACCCTGGTGTTGCGCTCAATGGCATCCCCCCCCCCCCCCATTGCTCCCCCTGCAGAGAACCACGTACGTGTGGCGGGAGCCGCGGCTGTGCCGGGGTGGGCAAAGTTTGCCAGCGCAGAAGGTGCGGCCGTGCCGGAGCGCGGATTTCTGGCTGAAGCTGGGGATCTCAGCAGGCACCGGCGCCGCCGCGCTCCTGGCCGCCCTCGCCGCCTACTTCTGGAAGAAGAACCAAAAGTGAGCGGTGCCCATGGGATATGGGGTGGGGAGGGGAGTGTGGGGATGGGAATCACCACAAATGGGGCGCCGGTGCCTGGTGCATCCATAGGTTGGAGTACAAGTACTCCAAGCTGGTGATGAACGCGGCGGCCAAGGAGAGCGACCTCCCGGCGCCAGACACTTGTGCCATCATGGAGGGGGAGGATGCTGAGGACGACCTGGTTTTTGCCACCAAAAGGTCCCTTTTTGGCAAAATCAAGTCCCTCACATCTAAGGTAAGGGGGGAACTGGGGCACAACCCCGCAGCAGCCCTCGGGGAAGCCGCAGCTGCTCCGTGCTGCTGCTCCCCCCGCCATGAGTGCTGACGCCTATCACCGCAGAGGCTGCCGGATGGGTTCGATTCGGTGCCGCTGAAGACGTCATCCGGTGGCAGCGCGATGGAGCTGTGATGGGTCCGGGGGTCCCCGTGTTCCCCCCCGCCCCAAAACGTGGCCTTAAGGGACCTGCTTCCAGGCGGCTTCTGTCCGCGTGTCCCCCCCGCCAAGCACCAAAACATGCCAAATACAGGCATGGGCTTTGTATGATGGCTCCATGTGCTTCATGGGACATGGGGGGAACACGCATGTGCGAGCAGTGGGGATGTGGGTGCACACGTGTGTGCGAGCACCTCAGTTCTCCCCGGACCCACCGGGACCCGGTTCAGACAGCACCGGGGTGCTGAGGCTGTGAGGTGCTGGTGGAGAGGAATGGTGGGGTGCCATGGTTTGTTATGGTGATGCTATGGGGTGCCATGGGGCGCTATGGAGTGCTATGGTTTGTTATGGTGATGCTATGGGGTGCCATTGCATGCCATGAGGTGCCATGAGGCTCCATTGAGTGCAATCACTGCTATCACTGTGGGTGATGTAGGGTGACATAAGATGCCATGCTTTGCTATGGGGCTCTATGGGGTGCTATGGGGCTCTATGGGGTGCCGCAGTTTGCTGTGGGGCTCTATGGGGTGGAGTGCTTTGCTATGGGGCTCTGTGAGGTGCTGTGGGGCTCTATGGGGTGTCGCAGTTTGCTGTGGGGCTCTATAGGGTGCAGTGCTTTGCTATAGGGCTCTGTGAGGCGCTGTGGGGCTCTATGGGGTGCTGTGGGGCTCTATGGAGTACGGTGCTTTGCTATGGGGCTCTATGGAGTACGGTGCTTTGCTATGGGGCTCTATGGGGCGCTGTGGGGCTCTGTGGGTTGCTATGGGGCACTGTGGGGCTTTACGGATCCCTATTGCATGCAGCGCTTTGCTATAGGGAGCGCTGCGGATGCTCCCACCCGGCGCTCCGCCGCTCCGCCAGGGGGCGCTCCTCCCGCGGGCTCGCTCCGCCCACCACAGCGCCGTCTGCCGGGCGGGAGGTGTGGCTCCCGTCAGCGCGCACGTTCCCCGGGGCGCAGGCGCGGAGCGGGCGCGGAGCGGGTCTGTGCGGGAGCCGCCATCATGGTGCTGGACCTGGACCTGTTCCGCGCCGACAAAGGCGGGGACCCGGCGCTGGTGCGGGACATGCAGCGGCGCCGCTTCAAGGACCCCGCGCTCGTGGACGCGCTCCTGCGCGCGGCCGGCGCCTGGCGCCGCCGTGCGTGTCCGGGGGGTGCGGGCATGGTGCGGGGCGGGCGTGGGGCGCTGTGCGGAGCGCGCGAGGTTCCGCCGCTGGGTCCCG
>WYDI02033461.1:0-16431 GCA_009867235.2 Psittacus erithacus | reverse complement strand
CACAGGGTGCCCAGAGAAGCTGTGGCTGCCCCATCCCTGGCAGTGTTCAAGGCCAGGTTGGATGGGGCTTGGAGAAAGCTGCTCTAGTGGAAGGCGTCCCTGCCTGTGGCAGGGCTTGGAACTGGATGAGCTTTAAGGTCCCTTCCAACCCAAACCAGTCTGGGATTCTGTGACAAAAAATATTTTACCGATAAACCATTAAAAAACCACCACTTTGGTTTCTCCCATGCGTTTTGTCCTCAGTCACATTTTCTGCATAGAGCAAACATCAGTTTAAAAAAAACCAACAAATGATTATTCTCTCCTGTCTGCCCATGGAAATCCTTCCCATACGCACTTCCATACTGGAATTCAAAGCAAATTAGAAAGTAACTGCTATTTAAATAACACTAATACATCTAAATTTTTGATTTTGTAAATACAAAGTTAGAGCCAGCCCGGGTGAGAAGCTCCTGGGTTTAACTGGTCCATCATCTACTCTGCTTAATAGATGTATTTATTTATTCTTTGTTTCTTTCTTCCTGAGCAATTTTACTAGCAGTATCTCTGATTTTACCCCTGTCCATATCTCCTACTGGAAGAACCAGAAGATTCTGGTTTATAACATTTCTACTCATAGTAGTGCATCACCACATACCCTGCATTTTGTGCGTCAGACAGCAAAGCAAGATTTTAGCCTCAAATATTTTTCCAAACTGGAACATTAATTTTTGAGATCATTATTATCACTATTTTCCATAACTAAATTAACAAACCATACTTTGTAAGAAGGGCTCACAAGCTGCATTTTCAGGTCCCTTCTGAAATCCTTTAGCATAGCAAATATGACAGAGTAGATCTGAACATTTAGTACATGATGAAATGCCGGTATTTAGCTACAGGCAGTTTGCTCTTGAGACTCTGCAGATCCTGAATGCAGTAACTGTAAAGAAATACCAGAATGTACCATTGCAAGCTCCCCATTAAGATGCAACCTCTAAAGAAGGAAAAAAAAGGACCATGAAGACCAAACTAAAAATACATAAATTCAGAATATAATCTTCCCATTTTAGTCCCTGAACTGCTGGTAGAAAACAATTCTTACTAATAAGTATCATTTCTCATGGAAATAGGGCTTGAAATTTGAAAGAAGAATTTATTCTCGGTGTGGAATCATCAAATATGCCCTCCTTTATAAAAAATAGAAATAAAAATTATTTGCCCATGAGTAAACACATTTTCTTCCCAAATTCCATCATGTTCCTGATCTGCTTCCCATGCAAATTAGCATGAGCAGGACACGCTTCATCCATTCATGAGTGTTTAGACATTCTTTCTGACTTTTAGGCCTTTTTCCCATTGGACGCCTTGTGTTTTCTGGCTTCTTTGGGTGTTTTTTCCTTAAACAGACCATAAAGCCCAATTTTGGTAAACCGTCTCTGCCTCCCTCCTTCTTTCCTTTCCTTCTCTGACCATTCCGCTCCCCTATTCAACTCTGATGGGCCATCATGGATATTCATCAGTAATAAAGAGAAATAAAAATGTACTGTTTCAGGAGCTCTGTTTTGCAAAAGGCACGAGAGAATCTCTCCTCAAAATTACTTTCTCAGTTTCTTCTACTTGGTGCCATGCTTAAATTCTTTAAGAGCTTTGAGGATTGTGTGAATAAATCACAGATCAGGAATCTCAGCCGCCTGGCTGTAACTAATAAATTATCTGGCAGCAACAACAAGAAAGTGAGTTTCTCACATTAACCACACTCTTTTCAACAGCAGCAGGTAACCCTGGCAATAAATGTTAGTAGAAATAGCAAAGAGATAGCCAGCCAAAAGCGTGCTTGCAGTGTCAATTTGCTGGCACATACGGTGTCCCACAGCGGCAGTGATGAAGAGCTGGGGGCATCTCCAAGCCTCTGCCCTTTCATAGTCTCCTCACTGCTGCTGGGACATGAGGCTGGAAAGGGTGCAGAGAAGGGCCACAAAGATGATCTATGGACTGGGAGCCATATGAGGAAAGGCTGAGAGAGCTGGGCTTGTTCAGCCCAGAGAAAAGAAGGTTCAGGGGAAACCCTCTCACCGCGCTCCAGTATTTAAAGTGTGGCTAAAAGTGGATGGAGATTCCCTTTTTACAAGGAGTCACACGGAAAAGACTTGGGGTAATGGACATAAATTACTCCCGTGGAGATTCTGACTGGACGTAAGAGGAAAATTTTTCCCAAAGGGAACAATAAACCATTGGAATAATCTTCCCAAGGAAGTGGTGGACTCCCCAGTGCTGGACACTTAAGATTCGGCAGGACAGGGTGTTGGAACATCTAGTCTAGGTCACGTTCTGCCTAGAAAGGTTGGACCAGATGATCCCTGAAGTCCCTTCCAACCTGGAATCTTGTGATTCCTCAGGGCTGTTGCACATGCACAGCCCCACATGGCCTCCATGACGCTTCAGGCTGCAGACCATGGCTCCAAACCACGCATGCATTCAAGCTCTCTTCTGCTCCTCACTGCCTCAGGCCAGTCCTTCATGCTCATCTCCATTCACACTGAGAAACTGCAGAAGATATCATCACGCAAATTTCCAGAAAGAGATCTATTCATTGTTGTCTCTCTCTTACTGAAGAGCATTGGTGTTTTCACTTACTGCTAATCTGTCTGATTTTCTGATACACAGACCATACTTTAGGTTTCCTGCATTTTCAGAAGTGACACAACTCTTTTTTTTCTTATTTAGCTCAAAAATATGTCCTGTATTTTCACGCAGACATTAAACAGCCAAGAAAGGACAGCAAGTACCCACTGATTCTTCTGAATGCAAATCATGAAGCAAATCTAAATCAATTGGAATACTTAATCAATCAAGGCAGAATTCCTATGCTCCCCAAATAGTAAAAGGAGACTCTCCCAGCAGATATTATTCCTTAAAGCACCAAATAGTACAGTAAGTGATGGCAGGAGCCCTGATACATGCATTATAAAATGGATATGCATAGGTAATCAGGTTGTAGTGCATATGTAATCATCCTCTAGGACTGAACCGCAGCAAGCATTCTCCATACTAATTTTTCTCCTCTGTATTCTATTAAAAGGATGCATGGCGACCAGAAAAGCTATGACAGAATTCCTAATAACTGATTAAGCAATGAAATCAATTGTGCTACTGCAACGAGTCAGACCTTTCTATGTACAAATACAAACAAAGCCTATATTGCTACTCCTGTTAAACTGCTTTGTTAGTCTAAAGCAAAATTAAATCTAATTTTTAGCACGTGTGCTGATCAGGTGCATTTACACAGTCCACCCAACAACGTGCCTGTTGTGCTCGAACACACTTTTGCTCAAGCACACCTTCTGCACACACACTGACTTCCAGCAGCAATTCCTGCAGTACGCCAATGTTGATCTAGCTCATCCATCCATGTTAATGTCCTGTTAAGCCCCTGAACAATGAAACTGCTGCATCCCTTTGTAAAAATAGCACAATGGCAATGACAAGTAGCTGAAGCTAAATATAGCTCCTGCAGGCATATGCTGGGTATTAAATAGCACATTTTACCCCTCCCCAATCCTAAATCAGTAAGCTTCAAACTAGGAATCTCTAGTGAATACACACAGGAGCTCAATAAATCCCCCTTAAGCTTGCCAGGCATATTCTGAATCTGTGCTAGCTAAAAATAGCCATGTTTATAATGAGAACGGGGATGTGAGCAGAATAATACGAAGTTTACAGGCAAGCTGCTATAGTTGTTCTGCATTAACAAATAGGGTGAATCAAAGGTCATTCTAGCACACACACAGACAGACTGACAGATAAAATACAATATGCAGTAATTTTTTACTGAAGAGCATTCATCTCACATTAAACTGCATTTTCTAACTGGCTACTGCAGCCACACATTCACAAGATATTCCAGGTGTTGAGCCAGACCACAAGCTGTTACTTCCAAAAGGTAGGGGAAGGATAGGAATATACAACATTACTCCTCTGGACAGAACTCCCTTCTAGAGTTCAGTTCCCCCCTGGAAATATTCAGGAAATATAACACAATATTAATCACAGAATTCTACTTTCATTACTGAAAGGCAAATTGCATCCAGGTCTCCAGGGCAGTACTATTGCAGCAGAACACACATGCTCTTAACTGCCTCAAAGGTTTTACCTCCATCAGCCGAGCACTGCTGACCACAGCCACCACAGAATTGCATTCTTGGTGAGATATAGATGAGAGGTTTAAAACAGTTTAAACACGAGTAACTTTCATGTGGAAGAATCAAATCGAGAGTTTTCTGTCTACTGCAGAAACTAAACCACAGAACTTCTTTGAGAAATTAGGAAATTAGACAGTCCTGCTTGCTGTTCTTGGAGGACCTGAAGGAATGGGAGAGCAACTCATCACATGTGTTTCCCAGTAACTCAGATCTTAGTCTGAAATCATGCCCTGATTCTGAAAGTAGGAAGGTACAAAAGGAGAGTAAATGCAGGAATAGATGTTGATGAACAAATCACACACACATGAATACCCTTCAAATGGGAAATTTCTCTATGTTGAGACCAACAACACAGGCTGGTTCTCCCAGCAACGGCAATGTAAGACGGTGGTTGCTGTAAAGAAGCATCACTGAACGCATTTCTTCACTGAAAGCTGCTCCTTACACCCTGCGGGCAGAGTTCTCAAAAGTAAAGGCACAAGATGCTGGCAGCTGCATTCTTACTAAAAGAACACACCTGTAAGAGGTGGATAAAACCAACTCCAGGCCAGAACAGTGCAAACAACATGTGTCAAGCAGAAATGCCCTACATGTCATTAAATCATAAAGGAAATAACAACCCAGCACAGAATCAGTCACAATCCTAAGAAAAGGGCTGTGAAAGCAGACTCAGCATGCCAGTATATATTTTGAGTTAAGCAAGGAGTATTTTAGAAAGCTGTATGACAATGTTTGCAAGTGTGAGTGACAGTTTTCTTCTCCAACCCTCCCACCCAGGAGAGGAATCAAAGCACCACCACCAAGACTTAACGGGTTCATATGCAATAACCTGAAGTCTCTGGGTAACACAATGAAGTTCTTCAGTTTTACTTTACTCATGTTAAACACTTCCACACTGTTTCACACTTCCTCAACTCTAACCCATCCCTCCCCTGTTCCTTCTACCATGTCCTTTGTGAGAAACAGGCATGAGACTGCACTCAAAGTGGGGTAAATATGGAAGAAACTTTTTGGTTGGCTCCTTATTCCTTTACTTTCTTTTATTCCTAATACTCTATTTGCTTTTTGCATTGCTACTACAAAGTAATTTCACAGACTTCTAAAATGAATCTTCATAGAATGTCATATACCTCCAAGATCTCTATCCTGAATGACAACAGTTAATTAGGAGCCCATCACTGTGTATTTGGAATTAAGAATGCCTTTTCTTCATTGCATTACTTAACAACACGTATGTGGACCAATGTTGATCTTCATCTCCCTTTTTAACAACTCACCTGTAGCACATTATAAGCCTGCAGTCCTTCAACTTGGTTTTCATGTATGCTACCCTTGATAAACTTTGACACAATCCTATTCACCCTAATACCCAGATCCTTTATGAGCAAGCACAAACACAACACAGATCCGTATGAATTAGGCTGGAGACCACCTTTTACTGATCAAAAAGGCCATTTATCCTACCTTAAACCAGCTCTTGACTCATGATGGGACTTCCACTTTCATCTCACAGCATATTTGTATCTCTCAAAAAGCCTTTTATGACAGCCTTTTTGGAAGTGTTTTAGGAATCAGGTAAGCAGTGTCAACGATTTTCCCTTTGTTCATGAGCTCAGCATATGCTTCACAGAATTGTGACAGATCTGCTTACCACAAGTGCCCTTCCTAAAAAAACCCTTTCAACAGTGTATTCCAACTTACATACCTGATTACTAATAACTCTGCTGTTACACTTCTGGTTTACTGTATTTACTAATAATAAGAGTAATTGTATTAGCTACTGCGCTGTCCCAATAGCGATATAAAACTTAGCTTTTCAAAATTCCAAAGTTTTAAACCACAAGAGAATAAGATTATACCCCAGACAAAGAGTGAAGAGTCCAACACACCTTCTATGGAGATGGTCTGACACTGGTCCAAGACCATCACCATTACGCACATAAGCAAAATAAGTCTTCTATTTTACAAGACACAAATCTACCCCATACAAAGCGCACACAGAAAGTACAAATGGTTTCCTGAAGATCTCAAATCCATTTACTGTTCTTCTGAAGAACCCAGCTCCATTCACTATTTGTATGCTTTTTATTCATAATATTGCTGTATTCTACTCTAACTGAAAATGATACTCACACCCTCAAAAGGTAAAGCAAATCCTCCTCTGCAGTAACTAAAATACGTTAAAAAGAAATCAGGAAAGAGCTTTTCTGTATTCTTGTGTTAAACAATCCTCATATATTTCAGGAATTCCTGTGATTAGGAGGGATAAGCCCAATTAAGTAATTGTACAAAAGTAGGAATAAGTGAAGAGGAAGGTTTTAAAACAGGAATGCTTGAACAACTTAATCAATGGATCTGTTTATTCAGCACAGCCATTAACATATAAATATGAAAGACTGAGTAATTCAGATTTATCAGCTGCTACTTGGGTTGGGAATAGAGGCTCTAGTAGCACAATCGTCTTCAACATCAGTGAAGTTATTGAGCTAAATTTATCACTGATTTAATGAGGTTTATATGGAATGAACATTGTAAATTCCCACTCCTTTTTATGAAGATAAAAACTAACAGAAGGAAAAAATAGTGAAATTAGTTTTCAGGGACTAACGCTTCAGAAATGAAATTTGTTCTCTAGTTTAGCTAGAAATCAGGTCCAACCCAGAGCTACAGAGCCACAACTTTCTAATGTATCTTCTTTCTTTCACTGGGTATGCTATCCGAAAGCTAACATGTCAAGCAACCAAGCACCCACTCACATTATTAAAACATACATTTCTCATAATAAGTCCTGTGTATGTCATTTCCTCTATATAGGGAATTTGGATGTATCTCTTCAATAAACAAAAGAAGATAATTACAGATACAAATCACAAGTAGAGATGACACTAAAACTCATTTCCTTACTTCACTGATCCCATTTTGCCTTAATTTAGCCAGGTAAACACAATCCGTGCCAGTAGGCTCCAGCAGCATTGCCTGTTCCATATCCGACTTGCACTAAAGACTCCTGAAGGCTGAGAATACGCTTTGAATTCTTTGATGTTCCAACAAAACCAGACAATTTTTTCAAAGGCAAAGGTCTTAAAACAGGTGAAAGGCATCACAAAATGTTTTCTCAGAAACACAGATTTATAAAGGGACAGTGAGTGACAATTTGAACAGCACATCACACTAGTCTGCAGCATGCATTTATCATCGATTCCTGAGCATGATCTTGCAGTTCGGGACCACTGTGGGTTCTGAGCTGCCACTACTCACACATCTGTATTCTTCACTTTGATTACACTCCAAAAGTAACAGGAGATCCTACACAAATAACCTTAAAAAGGAGGCTTAACGGACGTTACCACTTTTGGTTTTTTCCTGCCTCAAACAAAATAGATTCTCAGAAGCCAATTGGAGGTCATTACCATGAGGTCCAGTAACTCACCATTAAGAGAATTAATCAGCAGGTTCAGAGATCTTTTCCTGAAGGAAACATGACAAATTCCAGAATCTCAGTTGTAAAACCACCTCAAACCATCCCATGCTAATAAATCAAAACTCTCCACTTTCTAAAAGAAGGAAGAGAAAAATCTTTTGTGTGAACAGGAAACACTCCCTGATTCTTTCCTTTTCTTTCTGAGATACTCAAGAACATTAAACATATTCCCCATCTTCCAATAACTGCTTATACGCACAAAAAAATTACAGCAAGAACTCTTTCTCATGTGATTACTCAACTCTTTAGAGATCCCCCGTGGTGAACTGACCCAAGCAAATTCTGAAATTCAAA
Source organism: Psittacus erithacus (assembly GCA_009867235.2). Taxonomy (NCBI): domain Eukaryota; kingdom Metazoa; phylum Chordata; class Aves; order Psittaciformes; family Psittacidae; genus Psittacus; species Psittacus erithacus. The sequence goes on along the minus strand of WYDI02033461.1, from coordinate 8,475 downwards.
AGACTTTTGCAAAATATGCACATTTTAGATACAAATACAAATATCTACGCATTCAAAAATCATCTGGACAATGCTCTGAACAAAGACAATCTGAGCAAAGGCAATCCTGCGAGGAGCAGGGAGTTGGAGTCAATGGTCCTTAAGGGTCCCCTCCAACTTCAGACATTCTGTGATTCTATGTAATACTATGGATGGATGGATGGATGGACAGGCAGACAGACAGATAGGTAGACAGACGGATAGGTAGGTAGATAGGTAATACTGGTACCTGGTGTTTAAATCACTATTTCTATTTTATTAGGGATGCTAACTTGATTTCCTATTTAAGTGGTTAACACACATTTAAAAGGATTACAAATGCTTATTTTAAAAACACACTGAGTCAGCTCACTCAACTTCATAAATATGCAGCAGGAAACTCCCAAACAGTGACTCATAACTAAAGAGGTTTAAAACTGACACATAATCATGAATTTTCCAACTGCTACTCATAGTCGATTAAATCCTAAACCAAAACCATCCTGCTTCTGTGAATTCAACTTGACCATCCATTAAGTTCCACAGAAATAAGAGCATTAGGGAAGTAACAACCAAAAAGAGATACCTGGGAAGCGTGCTAATCCCTAAGAGCTTGCATGAAAAAATAACCTATTTCACATAAACATACACTGAACAATAATTCTTTCCCTTACAACCGATGTGTAGGTGGATTTTGTCTTCACCTTATTTAAGAATGAATGATTCAGGGAAATAAAGAAACAAAACCAGACATTAACAGCTTTTTCACCTAAAGAAAAATGAGAACATGCAACAATCTCAAACTCTATTTGTGTGTATTTATTGAAAGTCGTAATGATTCTGTCACATTCTTGATTAGACAGTGTACTGATATCCTATTCTTATGGAATTTATGATACTTACAATATGTTTAATGGGTTACTGCTAACTATCATCATCATGCTCTTATTTTGTCTTGCAATTAAGAATACGTGTTTAGGGAGTTACTGTTAAACATCATAATGCTCTATTTTGTCTTGAGATAAAGTATCTTTTTTAATTTCAACAGCATTAAAAATGTACATCATTACTTTAAACGTAGTGATTTCTGTACAGCCAACGGGAAGAATGCCTCATGTCTGCAAATCTTAGTAAAATGCTGCAGGGTTTTGTAGACACTTTCGTGGTCATTTTGCCAAAGGCAAGCTAACACATGCACAATGGAAAAACCATATACAAGCAGATTAATCACAGAAAAACAAGAATCAAAGCATCTATCCATCCCATTTCTCACTCTAATGGCAAATCTACTGCATGAGATGCAATGAAACCCATAGGGATTAATTTTAAGCAAAAGGGTTAGTCAACTTCCTATATGTCTGAAAATGTATAAACCATAACCAACAGCCTATCATTACTTTGCCTAAAGAAGGATATTCTAGCAATCACTAAGGACTATTTTGAGCAGTTCAGTGAAAGCAAATGAACTCTACAGGCCTCAAGGAATGTGATATATGTAGAATCATAGTGTCCACTAGGTTGGAAAAGACCTTTAAGATCATCAAGTCCAACCTTTACCCCAGCACTGCCAAGTCTATCTCTAAACCATGCCACTAAGGGCCTCATTTACATGGTTTCTGAACACTTCCAGGGACAGTGATTCCACCACTGCCCTGGGAACCCTGTTCCTGAATAGAGCTCTGAACTGCCACATACCCACCTCCCACAGCAGGTCAGGACACCGCACTTGCATGCAAACAGGCCGAACACTTCCCAGTTACTGCAGGAATAACTGGGATAATTCCTGGCTAAAAGTCAGGAATAATTTCTGGTACGATCCCATTCAATTACACAATGGCAATAGTCAAGAGTCAAAAGAAATCCAGTATCCTACTGGAAAAAATGTATGCAACACAAAGTTTTGAGACAAAATAAGGATAACAACAAAAAAAAAAAGGAAATTAAAATAATAATGATTGGTTATTTTGATTTCATTTTTTTAATTCAAATTGATTCAATTTGAATGATGGTGCTTTGCGTCAATGAAAACCAAATCAAATTTATTCTCTTTAGTTTGTTGAGGGGTTTTGCTTTTTGTTTTGTTTTGTTTGAAGACAGAAGTAATTACACGACAATTAGATTTGGTTATTTCAAGTATCATAATAACGTAATTTTAACCACTGAGAAGTCTTCCTTTGCCTGCTCCACTTCTTAAAGCTAAAGGATTAAATTCAGGTAAGGACTTGATGGTACCTTATGCTTTAAAAAATGTGCTCCATTCCTATTCACACAGTCATTCCTTTTAGTCCCTTACCAGGAGGAATTATGAACACTGAGTATTACACAGCTGTGTTCTGTTACACAGGCTTTTACTTAATATAGTCAGGAACTGTAACATTTAAAAGTCAAGAACTGTTTACCAGTAAATTTGTACTATCATCTCTTTAAAAGAAGTAAATAGTAGACAAAGCTTGCCTTCAAAGTCGAGCAACAATGAATAGTTGACTCTATTTATTGCATCTAGATGACAAGTGTCACACCCTGCTTTAAAGAAATAATAAGATTATAAAGAATCAAGTTGTTCTTGTCCATCTCTACCATTTTAATTTTATCACACCAAATGGTAAACAATCTGTTTGGCAAATTATGATCTATTTTTACCAGGTAACATGAGGGGAACTTTTTTCTATTGAAATTAAGACACAGAAGAACTCAGATTAAATATGTAAGCCTTGAAGCTTTAATATATGGAATGTCTAAATTACTCCTAAAGATGCTGCTTAAGAGTTGATTTGTAATTGTTTGCCTAAGGCAGCCTATCTGGATTCAACCTGTATCAGAGAAAAAAAGGGCTATATGGATTTAAAAAAGCAAATTAACTTTTCCAAAGCAGACAAAAAATCCAAGTGAGTTGTGAAAAATGTGACTTATTAGAGTTATAGGTAATATTTCAAATATTGGATCTAAAATTGTGCAAAGGTAACTGCAGTAGGCATCAAAAGTTAAAAAGAAAATAGCCAAGTTTAAAATATCACAGAATAAAATTAACCACAAAATCATGATGAGACCTTGAATCAGCCAAAACTTCTCTCTCCCAAAAGCCTCTTTCCCCCACTTTAGAAGTTACAATCTTCACAGAACAGATACCATTTAAAGAAAACCAAAATGAGAGAGAAGATAATTTTAAAGGCTTCCTAAATAAGTGTTCCTTGCCTACTTGCACAGTTTCTATCAGACCACCTTGGTGACTTTGTGTGAACTCTGCACATTCCACTCTTGGGCTTTATTGGGGCGTTTTCAGGATTTGGTCTGTCTGGGTGAGGAAGATTCTTTTCTGATCAATCCCCTACTTGTTCTAACTTACTAAGGTTTTGTTCACATTGTAGAGTGGTCTTGAAGCATGCAGACTTCGTTATTTCAGAGCGACCCTGAAGGACTGCATTAGAATGTATAGCCAGGATGTCAAGGGAGGTGATCTTTCCCCTCTACTGCTCAGACCCATCAGGAGTGCTTGGCTTCCCGGTAGAGATACAGGCATACTGGAGTAAGTCCAACCCAGGTTCATGAAGATGACTGACAAATCTGAGCATCCATCATACAAAGAAAGAGACAGAGCTTGGAGTGTTCTTCCGGGAGAATGGAAGGCTCAGGGAGATGTTGTTCACGAAAACCCAGTGGGAAAAACCAAAGAAGATGGAGCCAGGCTCTTCTCAGTGCCTGGAAGATGATGAAGGATGAGAAGCAATCACTAGACGAATGGAAAGATGAAAGGCAAGAGGTACAAATAAAATACAGAAAATTCCCTTTAATCACAAGGAAGAGCTTTATTATTATTATAAGCATAATCAAGCACTATACCAGGTCGCCCAAAGAGCTTGTGAAGTGCCCATCCATTTTGTGATACTCAAAAGCTGACTCGACATAGCCTTGAATAACCAGCTTTAGCTGACCCCAGTTTGATCAGGTGTGTTGGACTAGATCAGAGATTCATTCTCTCCAGAGAAGGAGTCCAGAGATTCCTTCCAACAGAAATGATTCTCTGACAGTAAACTGGAAGGGGTTCACCATCCACTACTAGGCATTCAAGCCCACAGCATCAGATTAGAGACAGTCTAAACTAACATCCCCCTCTGTTAGCATAGACATCCTATCCTTAGAAGCAACTGTTACTTCTTTAAAAAATACATTTTTTGGCCATATTACTTACTAATGACAATCCATTCTGCCACCAGAGAGAGCTGGCCATCCAATTCTTGCTATTCCCACGAGTCTCCCTGGCTGCTGAGGTCTCAGCTTCCTGATGACAGAGCTCCCATCCTTTCAGCCATCCCATTTCCCCCCTTTCTTATCTCTCACTTGCAAAATTCTTCCCTTCTCAGGCCTTTCGACCTTCTTCACCAGGAAGAAAAACATTCAGAAGGTTGAGAACAACTCAAGACCCAACGGTCAGAACACAGCAAGCAGGGACCTTCTACCCTTCTTCTCAGCTAAACCCTTGCAAAGCAACACATCTGTCCTTGAAATTCATTTGTGATTCTATGATGGGCTGTATAACACCACTGAATGTGCATTTTTAACTATTAAAATCAACATGTGCTAACATTTCACCACTTTAAGAAAGTGCTGTGGACAACAGTTTGCATCGTTCTAAATATATCCTCAATTAATAAAAATAAAACCTCATGTCCTCAGGCACTGAAATGTAGCATTTGTGATTTATGGTCTCCATGTCCATCACAGCTTTTGCTTCTCCGCTCTGTTTCAGCCTGCTTCATTAGAGCACCTGTTCAAGTAGAAGAACTCACAAGCCTTTGTCAGCATATAGCAGTCTGCAGGTCAGGCCTCAGCCATCTGTTTCAATGACCACAAGCTTCTAATGATTTGAGGGGAAAAATACAAGGAAAATATTATTTTCAAGTTCATTTCAAAATTAACTTTCTTTGCTCCACTTTCATTCTTTCCAATTAAATAAGGCAAAGGAAGAAATGCAAGGATAAGAGAAGAAAGTGCTCGTGTAAGACTATAAAAAACCACGGTAGAGTCAGACAGCATTTCAGCATGTTTCTCATTTTAGGGTTTCAAATCCTAAAGACAGAAAAACGAGAAGGAAAAATAAGACAACTCTCAGAAATATAAATAAAAATGGGGTTGCTTTCAACAGATATAAATGCCACCTTTTCCATTTACAGGATTGCCACTTGCCTCAAACTTTGTCACAGGACACTTTCAATTTTGACAGCATACACAATTCTTGCTGTGCGTTACCAAACAAGCTTGCAAGATACTGTAAAATTTGGAGAGAGAAGTATCTTTCTATTGTGGTGTGGGTACGACAGCTTTAGGAATGACGTCAAGGAAGAATGTTCTACAGAGCAAATATATGGCATGTTATTATATGCTACTGGCCCTCTGCCCATGTTACTCAAACATTTTATGCCTTGGTCTTCCTTCCTCCAGTTTCGTATAAATTCTATTATTTTACTTTTTCCTACACTAGTTTAAAAAGATCAAGAATTAGAGAATCATAGAATCAACTAGGCTGGAAAAGACCTTTAAGATCATCAAGTCCAACCATTATCCCAGGACTGCCAAGTCCACAACTAAACCGTATCAGTAAGGACCTCATCTACACAGTTGTTGAACGCTTCCAGGGACAGTGATTCTACCTACCACTGCCCTGGGCAGCCTGTTCTGATGCCTTACCACCCAATCTGTGAATAAACTTTTCCTAATATCCAATCTAAACCTCTCCTGGCACAGCCTGAGGCCATTTGCTCTTCTCCTATAGCTTGTTAGTTGGGAGAAGAAACCGACTCCACCTCACTACAACCTCCTTTCAGGGTGTGAAAAAGGCCAACACAATGTACAGCTTAAGCTTGGTAACTGGAGAAAGAATAATTAAGGGGTTTAGTCATTTTCCATATAATGGAGATTATAATACAAACTTAAACAACCAAATGTACTAGAAATGCCCATAGGTTTGCATTGATTTTCTCAACATCATCACACCATGTTATACGGACTGTCACATTATAAAGTGCTGCTTTTGAAATGCTTGATGCAAGAATCAATACATGAGGCATAGAAACATAAACCAAAAAGAAATCCTGGTTTGCACTAAGAGTTCTAACACAAAACCATGCCTTAAAAATCAACAATCAGTTCAATAATGTAAAAACCCAGATGTTTCCCACTTCAAATCTTTTGCATTAGAAGATCCAGCTCCCAGCCGTCTCTCAGTACTTGCTAGGATGCATCTTAGAATCCTTGAAAGGTTTGGGCTGGAAGCGATAATCTAGATCACCTTAAAGCCCCTCCAGTTCAAATCCCTGCCACAGGCAGAGGCACCTTCCACTAGAGCAGCTTGCTCCAAACCCCGTCCAACCTGGCCTTGAACACTGCCAGGGATAGGACATACTCTTCAAAAATAATTCAGTGTGTTTTTAATGCTCATTTACTGCTCTTTCTCCCAGTAAAACCAGACCACTATGCACCACATTCAATCCATTCCTTAGGGGGACACTGCTCACCTCAATCTAGCGAAGATTCACTACATAATCTAAAAGCAGAGTCTCCTATCGTAACTAAGATAAAATGTAACTGATGGCACAGTCTGCAGCAAACCAGTTATTCCACATTATTATTATGATGTAATTATTGTAAATTCTATTACATAAGAATTATAATCTTTTACAGTTCGTATTGGCCATAAGAATGGCCACATACAGTAACCAAGACAGGATGCCTAGAGACCACAGAAAGAACACAAAATACTACCCAACCCACTCTCCCAGTCACAAATAGAATAATAGAACGGTTTGGGCTGGAAAGGACCTTAAGATCATCCAGTTCCAACCCCTCTGCCATGAGCAACAACAAGCATTACTTTAGACCATGTCACCCAAGGCTCTGTCCAAACTGGCCTTGAACACCGCCAGGAATGGCACATTCACCACTTCTCTGGGCAACCCATTCCAGCGCCTCACCACCCTCACAGTAAAGAACTTCTTCCTTATATCTAACCTGAACTTCCCCTGTTTCAGTTTAAACCCATTACCCCTTGTCCCACCACTACAGTATGAGAAACAAAGGTGAATTCTATTTAGTAACCCCCACCCAACATCTCAGATCCTTTTCAGTGTTTCTCTGAAGCCAGAAAAACTTTTACTACATCCTTCCTCAAGGGTTTCTTCACATGTTCAAAGAACACATGGACTGTGAAGCACTGACTTCAAACAAAATCAACCAAAAAAGCCTTGGCCCCAGTATAATGGACACACTCATGTGTCCACTCATTCCGTATTACAAATTCTATCAAAGCGGCCAATACAGACATCAGGCTTAGCAGCATGCGGTGTCCCAGATCTGGAATTCTCAGAAAGTACTGGCACCATGTTTGACATCTATCAATCAATCAATCCTCAAGCACAAAGATGGTTGAAAGCAGGAGGTGCCAAACTACAGCTGACAACTTAACCACTACAATATTTCACAGGTCAGAGGTGCTCCTCCTGATAGGAATATTAGTTTTCTTCAGTCATACCATATTATTTTCCACATAAATTTGGGTGCTAAGAAAAATGTTTTCAGGCCACTTTTGAAAGATCCTGCTTTTAATGTGTTCTTTTGCCTTACTCTCTGGATGCGCCAAATTCTCTTGCCCTCTTCTCAAATCATTCTTCATAGGCAAAAGGCTTTTACTATGGAAATACTTCTGTTCTGTGCTTCTGACAGGGTGCCCTCTAGAAGTTTCCATGCTACCTACCAAGACTTAGCTCTCAGCTACTGTTTCTTTTCTTTTAAAGAACTCTTCTTGGGTTTATGGATATTTGCTTTAAGTAGCTTTAGGAAACTGTGCACTGCTTGTTGCAGCTGTATCCAAAGACACCAAGATCACTATTACAAGGTGGAACTTCAGTCTCTCATTTTGAACCAGGTCCTACATGTTCCCTGGGAAAATATCAGAGGTTGACTTTCTCCCACTGGCATAAAACGGACATGTCTACAAATTTAGTCTGATTCATGTCCCAGGGCAGCCCTGATCCATATTACAAGAGAACAGTTGGAGTAATCTCCTACCACTTTACCCAAAACTCACAACCTCTCTAATTTCTCCTAAGGTACTACAGTCAGGACCATCATGCTATCTGGGCCATAGACAGCACCTGGAATTCTGTGGTTTATTAGCAAAGAAATTCATTAGCAAATTTATTCATTGATGCGGTTAATTTTTCATCTGATTTACTTAAAATTTTCCCGAAATCATAGCACTGCACAGCCATAAAAATTTACTGGGATTCACTGAAATATTCACCATTGTAACACAGAGTAAATCATGGAATCATGGAATGGTTTGGTTTGGAAAAGACCTTAAAGCTCATCCAGCTCCAACCCCTGCCACGGGCAGGGACATCTTCCACTAGAGCAGCTTGCTCCAAGCCCCTGTGTCCAGCCTGGCCTTGAACACTGCCAGGGATG
>WYDI02033459.1:0-28908 GCA_009867235.2 Psittacus erithacus | reverse complement strand
TGGGGCAGCCACAGCTTCTCTGGGCACCCTGTGCCAGCGCCTCAGCACCCTCCCAGGGAAGAGCTTCTGCCCAAGAGTTCATCTCAGTCTCTCCTCTGGCAGGTTAAAGCCATTCCCCTTGGCATATCCCTACAGGCCCTTGTCAGGACCGATGCCCCAGAGCCCACAGTGATGGTGGGTTCTGATACACTTCAGAATAGAGGAATGTTCAATTCTATGGTGCTCGCATCAGTGCTGTGGGAATGGCTCTGATGGCAGCAGAACACGTGCTTGCTCAGGTGCACTGTGGCCAAGTGCCTGCAGGTTCCTGGAGGTTGCTGCTCCTTTCTCATAGATCTGGTCCTGATCCTTGAGGACCTTACCTCAGGTAAGACTTGCAAGGTGGTTTTCTGGCAGCAGGAAGCAGAAATCTCCTCATGTAACATTTATTTCTAGTTCCAGGAAAGCAGAAAGTAGCAAAGGCAGTCTGCAAACGAGCTTGCTGAATTAGAAAATCAACTGAACCGCTTCCCCCAGCAGCCGGCTTTCAGCAGGCAGGCGGTTGCTCTTGGCTGATAAACAGGCTTCAGTTGTTGCAAGGGGCAAAAGGATTTGCATACTGACAGCTCTGTGCCACCTTCTGCAGGGAAAATAATGGTTTCAGAGCTCTTGCCTGAAGAAAGGTGTGCATTTCCCTGCGAAAAGGCCTTTGTAGCTTGTAATTGGTAATAGTATTAATTGCTAATATAATATGATAATTATTAATATTGGCTTACTGGTGATTGTCACCTGGAAGTTTGTTAAACGTCTTTGTAGATATTCTTCTGTTTTCTAATATGCTTTGGGGATGGGTCATGCTGGTGGGTCAGATCCTGACAGATGGAGACAAGAAGTGTCCCTTAGCACTGATGTTAAAATCCCAGAAGCTGCTTTGGGAATAAATAGACTTGGCTAATGTCTCTGCCAAGGCCAGCGTTTCGTCTGGGGACTCTGCCCTTTCCTCCTTCCCCTCCTCTCCACTATAATGGTGAGATCAGGGTTGAAAACAATGCAGGTTTCTACCATGCTGACTGATAGCCTCTTCTGGTTTCATTTTGCTCTTCTCTTTGTGCTTGTCTTCTGCTTTGGAGCATCCTTTTCTCTGTGTTAGTGGCCTTGTCTCTGTTTCAGCCTTCATGCATTGAAATAATTGAAGATGCAAACAAATGCATGGCAGAAAAGACTAAGAAACAGAGGTGTTTGGGAGGATGTGCCATGACAGCGACTCTTTGAAGGAGTGCTGTGGCTCAGCTGCTTTTCCTGCAGAGGGTTGGTCTGTGCTCCCTTTACTCGAGGCTCAGTTAATACAGTTGGCTTTTTATGAAGGACAAGTGTAACCTCCGTGAGAAAGGGAAGTAGGAAGGAATTCCAGATGCAGAAAGAATGGCTTGGTGAGCTGTGTCTGTGCAGAGGCGGTGAGGGAGCTGGTGCTGCAGCTCGCCAGTGGCTTTGAAAGCACAGTGGTATCAAAATGGATTCTTGTACTCTGAGCTAAAAGAGACGATAAATTCAGCCTGCGCAGACTCTGCTCTGGTGAGTTACGCTTCTTGCTGATGTGGCAGGAAGGATTAAATGGCAGTGATCTCATTCAGGGAGCACCCAAGCAGCAGCAAATGCCATCTCCATGCTGGTCTGTGGAGCAGGAACTGGGTGCTTCAGCTGCGGCTGCCCGGAGGCAAAGCTTGGCTGTGCCTGGTAGACCATGTGTAACTCAGATCTGCTGCAAGGGCTGAAAGTCCTCAGCAAGTCTGGGTCAGGCTGTAAAACCTGGACTCAGCTGACACTTACCCATGTCAGAAATACCCGGAATGGTTTCTTCATGGCATTTCGTGTGGGTTTACACGCTTTCTGCCCACTTGTTCTGTATGCACAGAGCGAAATGAGGCCTCAGACTTCATCTCAATGGGACTTTAATCCGAGTCCTACAAGTCTAGCTGTATTTCTGTCTTGACAGTTGGCGTACTGGAGGCAAAACCCCAGCAGTCTCGGAATGCTGCTTCTGTGCTGCTGTAGCCACAGAAGGACCAACCCTCACCTGGATCTGTTTATTTCAAATACAGCAAAATGATGCATCTGAAACAGCCAGAGGATGCCTGGAAACATCCGCAGCCGTTTTGTAACGCGCCTTCACGCACGTGGAGGGAAGCCTTGCCCAGATTGTTTGCTGATTTTAACTAGAACTGATGGGTTTGTGGTTGTGGCAGGCGGCTGTGCAGAGCCCGTAACCCCGCGGAGCAGTTGTGTGCTTGCTAAGCTACGTTTTAAGCATATCAAATATGTATAATCTCATTAAAAGGGGTCTGTCTTACTGGAGCTCAGACAGCTGCTGAGACTGCGCTGAGCCCAAAGTGAAGGGCTGTGCAGGAAGATTGTAGAAGGTTTTAGAAGCTGCTTAAACAGTACCAACCTCTGCAAAATCAGCACGTGGCTGTTTAGAAGCGGGTGGGAAGGGAATGTGCTTTCCATTGAATACCTTTTGCAATGAAAAATTCTCAAGGAATTTAAATTAAAACCTTTCCTTTTAATAAGAAAACCAAAAAAGGCCCAGCCCAGCAGCCTGCTGCTGCATCCTCCGCTGCTCTGAGTTAGTTTAGTTGTGTGAAAAGTCCCCATGGTTAAAATGTCCAGCCTGTCGCTGAGTCTGCATTCGTGAGCATGTTTTCCATCCTCTCCTCTAGTACAAGAACAACTTTAAATTACCACATCCAGCCCCAGACTTCCCAGACCCCCATAGTAAACGTGGCTGAGAACTTGCCAATAGGAGTTGCAGCTTCCAAGTCCTCGTTGCCTTTGCTCTTAGTTCTGTTGTGCTTAAGGGTTCTCTGTAGACCTGAGCTGCAGGAATCCATGATCACAGTGAGAAGCAAGTATTTGGCCCAGAGCATCTGTGCCCTTGAACGTGGTGTTTGTCTGCAGAGGCTGGATTGCTTGCGCATGTTTCATGGTAGGTCAGCAGGACCTTGCTGCAGAGATTCTTTGAATGGTTGCCTAGGGCCAGGCAGGCAGCAGTGATGTTTGACGTGTTCTGTAGGAGATAACTGCCCCTCTGGAGGAAAGGGTATCTTCAGAATAAATTGCTTATTTTATTATACCTGTGCCTTGCTGAAGCAGGTAATGACCTTGCTCCTGCTTTGCCTGTCTTGCTGCTGGGCACATGGCCTGGGAATGCACTTGGCTAAGAATCTTTTCTGCATCTCTTTCTTTCTAGAGTCTGCAGGAGCATTTACTCATGAGAAATTAGATTTGAACATTCCAGTAAACTGGTGAATTGTGCTTATCTCCTTTGGCTGGGATCCATTCATCCTCCAAAAAGCATTTTCTTTCTGCCTGTCTGGGGGAGGCATTGGGAAGAAGCCCTTTCACTTCTTGCATGGACCTTCTTTGGAGGTCCTGCTCTCAATCTAGTGTATGATGCATTGAGGTTTGAAGGGTTTTCTGGTGCTCAGTCTAGATAAGAGATATTTCCACCTAAATTGATGATCCTAACTGGACGTCAGTGTCTGTGAATGACTTTAATTCACTTCAACACAATTGCAGCAAATAGATAACTTTGTAGTAGAGCGTTGATTGGGATTTCAGCGGCCTTTTTCAGTGCTGGTTTTGGCTGCTGGGATGGCCCAGAAGCAGTTTGGTAGCTGCCTGCTTATCTGGGGTGTTCTAATCATGTTTTTTCCTGCTTGCTGTGAGCTCTGCATGTGCCATCAGCACAGAAGCAGTCGCAAAGGGCCATGGTGTCCACTGGGACTTAGAGGTGCCTTCACCCTTGAGACTTCTCATTCTGCTGGTTGGGGTGGCTGGATGCCCTGGGGGAGCAGATGGCTGGGGAAGGAGAAGCTGGCGTGTAGGTTTGATTTGTCGAGTTCTGTGAGTGTGAGGCTGCACGTTTCAGCTCTGCTGATAAACCCCACTGGCAGCACAGGACACTAATGCCAGGGAAGGTCTAAAACCTGAAGGACCCTCCTGCAGAATTGTCCTGCCCTTTCCTTAGGTGCCAGTGACCCCATTGCGGTTAACGAATGCTCTCCCCTGTGTTGTATTTTAGTTTGGAAGAGGTTGTTTTAATAATAGGTTGCAATGAAAATAAATGTGATGTAAAGCCCCAAGCTCCTTGACTAAAGCATCCGAAATGCTGCTCTGTAGCATCTTGTAAAGTTAACAGGCTTTTCGTAGCAGCGTTCCGAAGAAGTGCGGAGCTGATGCTATTATGTATGAGAGGAGTGAGCTGCCCAAGTGAATTCCTGGGTTTCCTTTCTCTTCCTGCCCATGTTTTCTTGAGATGCTCCTCTGTTAATTGCTCCTGCTGATAAAATTCAGGTTAGAAAAATGAAAGAGCCTGCAGCAAACAGGAGATCCGGTATGTGACTGGGAAGTGTCACTGCTGTGATGCTGAGTAATGAGTTATACTCTTACCACTGGTTTTGGTAAGGCCATAAAAAGAGAGCAAGTAAAGACACGTAAGGCAGGGGTGTGGGATACTCCGCTCCATTCCTATTAGATTTCTGTTAAATACCATGCTTGTACTCTGAGTCCTGTTGTTCCAGCCCTTGGGGTGTTCCTGTTGCTGATGAAGGTACTGAGATCTCTGGGTCGGAACCCAACCTCTGTCCCCACTGTGACAGTTTTCACATGCCTGTGAGTCCTTTCTTGGTCACTGAATTCCTGGTGTTTTTCCTCCTGCTTGGCTGGCTACACAGAGAGGAGGGAAAACTGAACACACCACAGAGGATCCTCATCAGGAACAAGGGATGGAACGGGAAACTTGGGCAAAAACATGTGAGGAAGTAGCATCCTGGCAGTGAGACGTGTGAGAACCACCAGAAGCTCTGTCAGCTGGGGGGTTTAAAATTAGACTGAGCAAATCCCTGGTGAGTGTGTGGTGAGGAATAGACTGGCACTTGCCAGGAGATGCTGGTTGACCTGATTGGATTTTTCATTCCCAACATCGTTGTCTCTTAATAGTGTGTAGTAAAACACGTCCCGACAAAAACGATGGGGCTTTTAAAGCTTTGATTTGATTTGGGCTTATTCTTTTTTGATGTTCTGCTTTATGCATTTCTGCAGTATCTGATCAACTCACACTCTGTTTCCAGCTGATGATGCCTGCGGAGGGACTTTGCGGGGACAGAGCGGGATTATCTCAAGCCCTCATTTTCCCTTGGAGTATGGCAATAACGCAGACTGCACGTGGACTATTCTTGCTGAACCTGGAGACACCATTGCTCTGGTTTTCATGGATTTTCAGCTGGAAGATGGATACGATGTTTTAGAAGTTGCTGGAACAGAGGGGTCTTCGCTCTGGTAAGTTACTACTGCCCACAATTCGTTGTGGTCTGTACAGTCAAGTAGTACCTGCTGATGTTTTGTGTGTGCAGATACAAATGTTATAGCGTGTTCAGAGTGAAGAGAGTTTGTGCCTGAGGGAGGGCAGTTCCCTGTTATTTGCAGTCACAGGTCGTAGCTGCTTCCTTCTAATGAAACTCCCTGGGATGCTTTTTGTTTCCTTGGTAAACTTTGCAGTGACAATTACCTACCTTAAATCACGTTCTCTGCAGTAAGATTTCATAATGTGGCTGGTGAGAAGAAGTAAGGAGCTTAAAAACAGGCAGCCAAAGCAACCGCCCAACCCATCAAAGCCCAGGAAAACCCCCTCAGACATCGGCGTGCCTAAACCTTGCTTTTGCTAAATCGTTTTGTGGTTATGACTAAATGTGATGCTGACAAGTTGACTTTACTGTTAATGAACTCCTGACAGGCGTTTCTACAGATGGTTTTGTCCTTTAGGCAGAGGCTGTGCGCAGAATTTCAATACCTCCTCCCTTTGTCTGGGCAGTGCTTTCAGAAATCGTGCTTTTATGTGTAATGAATGCCGCACTTTTTCTCTGATACGCAAGAGCTACCCAATGGTCAGGGCTGTGAAGTCTGAAGTGAGGGCTTGCAGGAGTCTGATGTATTGCTCGTGTTGCTTTTATAGCAAAGGACAACTCTGCCTCTGGTTGAGGTAGACTTGGTGATGTCCTGCGCTGAGTGCGCTCAACAAGCAGCTAAAAGCCCTAATGAGCAGCAAATGAAGGGAGTAGCCTTAAACCTGACATCCCTCTGGAAGGGAAGAATTAAGCATGTGAAATATTGAGGCGTTGCCTGGGATCTCAGCAGGAAGCTAAATTACAATTATTTATGTGGATTCTGTTGCAACCACAAATAATGTTCATTTAAGTAATTTATACGTGCCTGGCAATTATGGGGGAATAGGATTTGACTGTTTAGGATGTATTGATGGCAGAGAAGTTGCCATTTACCACGTACCAATTGTTTACTGTTCCCAGGACCCCTCTGAAAATTAGATGTTGCTGTTTCATGGAAAAAACCCTGGGTTTATTAGCATGTATTAATATTTTAGGGCACTATTGGTTTTTAGCCATTATGTACAGCAGCAAGGCTCAGTCATCTGTGGTATGCAGTAAAGATGAATGTAGCTAGTTAAGAAACATTATTCAGCCTGGAGGTGTTGCCAGTGCAGCACTGTGTCTTGTCATACCCAAAATAAAACAATGCCTGTCAGAGGGAACCTGCTGCAAAGAAATGAATAAACTACCCATAAATACAGCATGGTAGAACATTAAAAAGGGCAACTTAGAAAAATAAGCCCTTTGACTTTCAGTAGCGCTCCTATGTGCGCATGCAGTCCTTTGGAGAGGAGATCTAGTAGCTATTTTAAAGGTAGCCTGTTCCATGGACAGCAGTTTGGGGGCCTTGTCAGGGGGGATAATGATGTATTTTCTTTCCTTATTCCCCACCAAGTGCCCCTGTCTTGTGTCTGTAATGATGTCTCTCCTCCGGACGTGTTCTTGGTGGGAGCTGGGTGAGCTCTGGCTGCTGTTAACAGCAGCAGGCTCCTGTTTGATGGGCTGGTGGAGTGGCCCTGATGAGATGTGCTGGGTCAGGGAGCGAAACCCAGGTCCCACAAACACCAGTTTCATGCAGGGCTCCCAGATGCAGCCGTTCTGCTTTGAGGCTCATCCTGCATCTTTCGAGCGCTATGAAGCACACACAAGAGAAACATACCCAGTCAGTTCAAAGGGATCTCATTTAGTATTCTTGAAGGAAACTTTTCGGTCCCATAAGCCGAATTGCGGAGAGTCTTATTTTGAATTTCAGTTTTCAGAGCCGTCTTTTGACTCACAGCCTGATAATTAAATTCACATTACTCAGTTTTCAATGATTTTTGCCCATAGGGGGAAAAAACTGGAGCTCCTATCTCCTCTTTAAACATGTTGTGATATGATTCAGCCTGAACATACAGCGAAAACCCTTTTTTCCCCTCCGTCTATGAAAACCTAGTTTTAATTACTGGTAATGCGATAGAAAGATTTGCAGCCAAATGAAGTGTTCTATTGAAGCATCTTGTAGCTAAATATTTCATTTCCAAAGCATTATAAATAGTTTGAATCTTGTCTGAGATGTACAGAAATAAAAGGAAATTTCAGCTGGGGTATAGCTCCTACGTATTTCCAAGCTGTGGAATGTCATCTGAGGGGGGTATTTATGAGACTACTTACTCGGTGCATTAAGTAAGCTTGACTTGGCCTGTGCTTACTGAGAATCTCCTGCTTTGTCCTTCATCCTCCCCTCTTTAAAAGCAGATGCTTTCTCGGTTTTTGATGAGCCAGGTTCCCTTAACCCTCTTGCTTTCAGCAGTCACCACAGCTGTGTCCAAATCCTGCAGTAAGTCTTGAAAGAGTAAGGGCATTGCAGGTCTAAGCATCCGTATGTCAAGCACAGCAATAGAGGTTGAGTAGCTATTTGAGACACATTAATAAAATAACACATTTACAGCTCTTTTAACTGCTGTTGCAGCTTCTGTCGTGGGACCTTGGGCCTGGGGCTCCTTGACAGGTGAGAAATAAAATTCTACTGAGCAGAGAACAGGAGGGGAAGAAAATAGCAGTGTGAAAAAGAGCCTGTCAGAATAGAAAGGACGTTGGGGGGGTCTCCAGGCTAGGAGGAGAAATTGGAAGGATGGCAGTAGCTGCCCTCTTCTCCTTAGAGGTTGGCTGGAGTGGCCTTTCGATCACAGCCCTTCTCTAGGAGGGCAAGGATGTGCTTGGAGTGGAATACGTGGTATATATGTCATGTCATTATTCTCAGGCTTTTTCTTGCCTTCAAGACTTGGGGTTCTCCATTTGTACAAGCTGAGAAACCAGAAAGGATCAATGACATTCTTCTCAATAAATACATGTAAAAGAAGCAAATCCCTCAGGGAAGCCTGGGCTCCAGTCCCTGAGGGGCTGTGCTCCGTGTCAGTATCTGTTCAGGGCTCACTAAATCTTGGGCTGATGCTTCTCAGGAATATCTGCAGATTACGGCTGTTCGTGGTACCCATTCAACGCTTCCTTCCAGGGCAAGCATCCCTGTGGGGGCTCAGCTCCACTGAAGATAGCAAAGGGTTTCAAGCTGAGCGCCCAAAGCATGCCAAGACTGTGTCTGATGACAAGGAACTCTCCAGGCTGGTCCTGGATAGCACTGAACCCCTTCTGTGGCAGGCATGTCCCAGCCTCATCTTCCCTTTAACAGCGCAGTGATTGCTCTGGAGCTTTGGGTAGGTTTGATTTAGTTTAAAATGCTGTTCTTGTAGAGAAATTAGGATTGTGCTGTGGAGCAATTGCTTGGCTGGGCCCTGAGCGCACTTAATAGTGGGTAAGTTTTTGCTTTCTGTGGAGGCAGAGGTGTGCATTTCCTCTGTTTGTGCATATTTGCTGCAGTTTAAGCATATGCAAACAATGAAAATGTGCTTGTCTGTCTCTTGCACTTCTTTCTGCCATTCATTCAGCTCTCGTGTAGCTGATCTGGGACCTGTATCTAGTATTAGGCTTAATGACTTGCATTATGATTATTAAAGCATTGTGCTGCTATTGCCAGAGAAGGTGGTGGGTAGGAAGTGACTAATAATCCAATTTACGTGTGTTTACAGGAATTGAGTAAGATCAAGTGTGCGTTTTGCTGGGTATAATGCAGGTATTTAGCAAAGAGGGTTTTTACAGTCATTCCTGTAGAGCTGAAGCAAGGGAGATGACTCTTGCTTCCCTATGATCCTCCTCCTGAGTGAGTTATTCTACCTGATGGACGCAAGTCTAATTTTAGGGGGGCTGCATCATCTCTCATGTTGCCCCTCTGCTGCCCTCCCACTCTTTGAGCTTTTCCTTGTTACCCCGGGAAACAGTTTTTTCCTTGATTTTCTGTAAGTAATCCCATGCTAAGTGAATGCAGGGGGAGAAGCAGGGCTGCACGTGGGTAACTGCCAAGCAGTGGAGTTTATTCCTGTCGGAATCCTGTTCCTCCTCTTCATTTTGACTTTTCAGCCTTGGAGCTGTATTTTGCTTGTCTCGCACAAATGCTTTCCTTCTCCTTAGGAACATTTTTGCAGTTAATTTGGGTAGAATTTGGCTTCAGTTTGTCTCTTAATTTCCTAGAAGCGAGTGTGGCTCAACACATGCATGTGTATTTTGCATGACTTTTCTAGCCCAGAGATGTCTGATGTGAAGGCAACGCAGGCATCTTGTTCTGCTTTACTATGGTACAGATGTTGAGCAGCGAATATAAGGGACCATGTGCTGGGGCGAGCCTCGGAGGAGAGAAATAGCATAGTTTGTGTTGGAAGGAACCTCAAAGCTCTTCCAGCTCCAACCCCTGCCATGGGCAGGGACACCTTTCACTAGAGCAGCTTGCTCCAAGCCCCTGTGTCCAACCTGGCCTTGAACACTGCCAGGGATGGGGCAGCCACAGCTTCTCTGGGCTGAGGACCTTTGGATTTAAGGCTCCTCTGGTTAACTGTAGAATATCTTCCTTTCTGGAGCTGAGCACAGGAAACTCCTTTCAGACATCATCCTTTATGGAAAAGCGTTTGAGAAGTTCTCTGTTGTTGCTGCATCTCTGCAGAGAGTTGAGTTGAGTTGGGGGAGGAACTGGTGGAGGGATCATCTGTGCTCCTCTTCACTGCTGCTGACTTTATTTCTTTCCTCGTCATTATCTGCAGTTGACCCTTCCCTCCCCACCGCCTTTGCCTGTCTGCCAGGTGGTTTCTAATACTCATTAAGGTTCTTCTATGCGAGATGTGCTTTGTGCTTCCCTCTTGATGCCAGGTAGTTGGTACCATTGGCCAGGCTAATCTGTTCGCATGTCTTGTGCTCTCCTCTAAGAGATTAGAGTACCTGTTGTCTTGAAGGTCGCTGTTTCGGATGATGATCATTGGTTGGCAAAAACTCCTCTGTGTGTGCTTCTAATGAACCAACCTATTTTCTTTATATCAAAGCAGCTTCTGATCCTTAGATAGCAGTCTTGGCGCTTTCAGCATGCATTTTCATCTCAGACCTCCATTGATTTCTACTGAAGTCAGTGGAAAGACTTTGGCTCCAAAGGGCCGGTGAATTGGGCTTTAGTGAATCGTCGCTTAGTGAAGTGGTTCCTTGTGCTGCCACATTCCAGTTCGGGAGCCCTGGGTCTGCTTCTGCTGCTGGTCCACGTTAATGGGACAGCACCTGCAGGAGTCGTGCAGGCTCTGCATTGCAATCACCAACTGCCAGCATGGGTGGGAGCCAAACAGGGACCCTCTGCGTGCTCCCCAGCAGCTGCTGTGCCTTGCAGGGCTTCCCCAAGCAGATTGCCTGGTGACTGCTTTGAAGTGACTCTATCTCACCCTTGCCACTTCCTTTCTGATTTCTTTTCCAGTCAGTAATTGCTTTCGTTTGAGCACTGACAAGCATGATCCTGCCCGGGCTGTGCGAGGCTGAGGACTGAAGCATTATTGTGTGTCTGAAGTGACTTGTTCCATCACTGGTTAAAGCCCCAATAATGCAAGTGTGAAAGTTTTCCTGTGCAATGAATTAAGCTGCCTTATTTTAAGACCTAGTTAACTAATGGGTGTTTTATCTGTAGTACTCAGCTGTTTCTCTTCCATGGTAATGTTTTGCATAGGACTGGGGGTGAATAAGAAACGTGTATGAAATGGCTTTTGAAATCCCTGCGTAAATGCCAGTTACATGTTCGTTGGGATCTGGAAAATAGACTTTGTTGTTTGACTGATGCAGTTTAATTCTGGTTTTTTACTCATTAAGCATTTATAATGCTTTTCGTTAGAAACAAATCCTACACAGGCTTTGAAGCTGTGGAGAATATTCCCCTTTTCTCTTAGAAGGTTATTCTCTGGGACATTTGGAGAAGGTTGTTGGAAGCCAGTCCTATCCCCATAGCGGCAGCCTGCAGCTCTCCTTGCTGATGGGGCTGTGGTGGTCCCTTGCTGCCTCTGGTGTGTTCCTGGGATGTACCGGCCTATGTAGTTGCTGTCTGACTCTTCAGGCCTTAATTTTAATACAGATCTGAACCGCGGAGAAAAGGATTTTGTAGGTCAGAGAGCTGATGCCTGGCACGGGGTACCTGGTTCTTGGTGATAGCTGAGTGGCAGAGCTGGTTGTTTCCTTAGTGGATGCAAACGATTCATGAGCATCTTGATGGCTGTTTTGGAGTTAAAGGATTGATGATGCTTTGTACAACGTAGTTTCTGTAGTGTTGCACGTTGTCCTGGAGCTCCTGAGCCTGTTGACTGCAGAAGCAACTGGGAAGTTCCAGAAGAGCGAGCTGCTCAGGGTAAGATGGCATTTAAAGATGCTGTATAACTCAGTGGGTTTGTCTGGCAGGGAAGGGGAGATTTCAGCTGTCCCCCAGATGAGGAGAACTCTGATGCCAATCCATGCAGCTCCTTCCTGAGGCCGCAGTGTGGCCGAGCACCGGGTGCAGGACTTGCTTCTCCCTGCTCCTGTCTGCTCCCAGTGCTTCCCAGAGCCTGAGTGAGCTGCTCTCGTGCCAGCAGTGTGGCAGGGAGAGAGGCTTCTGTGACAAATAACAATGAAAGGCCCTCATGACCTCTCCCACTCATGTTTCATTCAATAAAACATGATTAGATTTCATATACCGCTTTCTGGCTAATCTTATTTTTCCATGCATTAATATGATTAATTCTATTTGCTAGATAGCAGAGAGCATTTCATGAATATTCAGGCTGGCTTTTTAAGCCAAGGCAAAAGATGCTTTTAGGCTGAAAATTACCCTGATCATGTTGTAGTTATCCTTTTTTACCCTAATTTGTCCTTCTTTGTTGTTTGGTCACCTCGGAAGCAGAGTGAACCCAATGTGAAGGCTGCTGCTGTGTGGATGGCACCTCAGGGGATGAGGTGTGGGAATGCCTGTAGTATGAGGGAGAAGGTTACTAGCTGAAGAATTAGTATTTAGCTGTGTGGGTGCTAGATGCAAACACATGTTAGAAGGAAGAAAAGGCTTGTTTGCCAGAGCCCTCAATACCTGCAGGCTAAAGAGGTCTTTTGGAAGAGACCTCATGCAAATCAGGGTAACACAACGGGCTGAAAGCTGGGAAAAGTAGTGGTCATCTCAAAAGTACCTTCTGGATGTGACCCAGCGTGTAAGTGACCATATTGATTGTAAGCTGGTGAATAATACTGCTATTTGGCAGGGGAAGGAGGCTTCATGGGAGTGCAGATGATGTTGGAGGCTGTAAAAAGTTGGACATCCAAAGTTCTCTTTAATGCACCGTGTCCTTAACACAGCGGGACACTGATTTCCCAGTTCAGGCAGGGACTTGGACGCACGTTGGTGGGCAGGATCACTGGCTTCACTTAAAGGTGCTTCCAGAACATGTCTTTGCCTTCCCATTGCGTTTCTTCTTGTTCAGAAACCAATTCCTGCCATTGCTGTGCCAGTTCCACCGCTGCTGGAGCCAGCTGAGGAGGCGCAGCTGCAGAGGGGTCTGTCTCCCTTTGCAGAGCTGTTTGCTGTGTTGAGGGAGTTGCATTTGCATGTCAAAATCTGTCTGCCAGAGCTGATAATAGTCATGTTTTACACTGCTCACCCTTATCTGCAACTTCAAAGTGAAGGAGCAGCAACACCTCTGCAGCTGTTCTCCTGCTTTCAAAGACATCTTTCTGCTGGGGTTTCTGTGCGGCCCCTTGCTTTGTGGATGCTCTCTTGTATTTGCGTGTTGTGTTAAAGAATGGAACGCTTTGTCTTCAGATGTCACCTGCTTCACTAAATGTATTTGAAATGATCTCTGCCTGCTGCGTTTCTTTCCCCGGGCTCCCTGCAGCTGCTTCCCACCTGCACCCAGCTCCTGGAGCTGCTCTTGGTGTGCTGTCAGTGGAGTCACCACGGAGAAGCTCAGGCTGCTGCTGAATTCATCTCTGTAGTTGAAATTGATGTCTGGATGCCTGATGCTAACGTATCTCATGTACTGTGATTAAACTACAGCTCCCTTCTAATTTGCATTATATCCTAATTCATGAAAGTTGAGGAAGAATTGCATTTACCGTGGTTTGCTCAAGCTGTTGAGAAGTGTCATTTTGTGACAGTGCTCACATCGTGCATCTCAGCAAACTGAAGCTGATATTAGCTGCATTCCGTCAGTCTGTGGTTTAGTGGTGGCCTTGGCAGTGCTGGGGAATGGTGGGTCTTGATTATCTTGAAGGTCTTTTCCAGCCCAGTTGGTTCAGTGGTTCTGATCTGGGCAGGTGTGCTCTCTGTACACAGGCATAGTGAGGAGCTTTATTTAGGAGAAGCTGCTGGTCTGATCTTGGCACTTGGGCAGCATCACAGCCCTTCCCTGTGTGTTCTTAGAGACAGAGGTGGGGAGGTGCAGAGTGGATGTGAAGATCGGGAGCAAAACTTCAGTGTTTCAGAGATCAGAGAAACGCTGATGTGTTTCCCTGCAGTTCCTCTCAACAGGACAGATTCAGTGAAGCATTACCAGGGCCACCACTGCAGCCATGGGAATGGAAGAACTATTCAGGTTAAGAATTAGAGTGTGTTTCCAGAGCTAGTCCTTTGTATTTGTTAAGACATCCGGACATATCTCTATATGTGACATGTGTCTTGACAAACATGTTGGAGTACAAAAGCATACAGAGACATCTATCTGCCCACGGTAGGGGGGTTGGAGCTAAATGATCTTTAAGGTCCATTCCAACCCAAAACCATTCTGTGAGTCTGATTCTGGAATCAAGGGTTTGGATTCTCATGTATTTTGGTGCTGCTTGGCAGCATTTTGTTTTGTCAGGGCAGGTCGTGCTCTCTTTAGCTCATGCCGAGGTTGGCTTTGACAGTCTTGGCTGTTCTACAATATGGATGTTTTGATTCTTCCTCCCAGGGACCTTTCTTGGATTGGTAGTGGAGATGAGAAAGATGCCAGTGCATCAGTAAATATCAGAGGATTAGTAACAGAGAAAATGCTGTCAGCAGCTGATGACTCTGTCCACAGTAAGCTGGAATTTTCCAGGACTGGGAAAGTAGATTATGGTGCTCCACTGATGCCATTTCGTGTAAAGGGCAGTTCCTGCCTTGTAGGAGTCCAAAAGGGCGGCACACAAGTAGCTGCTTCCTTACCACTATCGTAACCCGTGATTTGCTATGTGTCAGTAAACTGTTAAGAGTTGCTTTGTCAGCAGTGGCTGGAAAACTTGGTGATCCTCCTCCATGCTTTTCAAATAGGCGTGTTGGTTTGATGCTTCCCAGTTGGAGCACAAGGGAAATACCCATCTCTGTTCTTTCCTGTATCCCTTTGTCTTCATTCTGCACTTCTCTGATTTTTATAATCATCTTTTAAATGATGGAGCAGTTCAAATTAGCTCTTTTAGTCAGAATTACCTGCATTAAAGATCTCCCTTAAAAAGAAAGGCATAATGGTAATTAATTGCTTCAGTTATAATAATGTGGCTTAGCTTGTGGGTTTCGGTTAGAAAAACCTGGTTTTGATAAGTCAGCTGTTCTTGAAAGGGAAAAAATAAAAGAGCTTCAGGCTGGAAGCTGGCACAAAGGAACCTTGAAATTAGGGTTGTTCTCCCTCTAATGTAAGAGAATAAATTAACACCATTGATCCTGGAGCAGTGCCCTGTGCTCGAGGCAGCCGGGCGGGCAGAGGGGAGAGCGCGGGGAGGATGGATTTTGCCCAGTCACAGATGCTTTGTGTGATTTAAGAGCCAAAGGGTGCTTGTTCAAAGCCATGGTGGAATCTCTGGAGCTAGGAAGGAAGTCAAAGGGAAGGGAAAGCTAAAGGAAAACTCCTGAAAGAGGTTTCAGAGCTGGAATGGGCACTGTTGGATGACTGGGTGCTGCAGACCTGCCTGGTGTGAGCAGTTCAGAACCCTGAGTAATGGTAGAAGGGTGGAAAGGGTGACCAAGTGTTGGCTTCAGAACTGCAGGGAGCGTCTCCCAGGCTGGAGCGGGCAGGGGGTGGCACAGGGCGATGCTCCACATCACAGGACTCTGCTCTGCTCTTCCTTTTGCTTTCTTCCTGCTCCCTGGGGTTGTTAAACCTTCCTGTGCTCTATGCTGCCGGCAGGTGAGCCTTGGGATGAGAGCTGCTGCTGGTCACTGTGCCCATGTCGCACTGCAAACCCAGGCACTGGTGTGCTAATGCCCAACGAGCCATCCACGGGTTTTACATCTTATGCTTTTAAGCGGTGCCAGAAGTGCAGGAGCCTCTTACTTCAAGCCAAGGGCAGGGGTTTTAAAGGCGCTCTGATTTCTCCCTGTGGTTAATGGACTGTAGGAGGTGCGCCGTGGGAAGCGGCTCCTGTCTGGAAAAGCATCCCAGACAGAAAGCTTGGGCAGCTCTGCTTTGCTGGATGCATGTGAGTCAGTGCGGGTAGAGGAAAGCTCCCAGTAAAAAGCTTTGGGTCTCTTTAAACTCGGATAACGCGTGCTCTGACCTGAGCCTCATCTCTGCTTTAGGGAAGGAAGCCCATATCCTCTGTATTGTCACATTCTAAAACCAAAACCAGCTTTAAACCAGCAAATGTTTCAGCAGGAGGGTCTCTGAATTGCTGCCCAGTGTCTGCCATGTCCCCAGTGCCCCTTGACAAGAAACTCAAAAGCAGGAAGATGTCAAGCAGCTTGTTCAGACCATGCTGGCGTTGATGGCTTCTTCCTTAGACCTCTTAAGGAACTATAGATTTTAGCATGAAATTAATCTGTTGGAGTTTTTGTGGGCAGAGTAAAACACCCGTTCCATGCTGCAGGCCTGGAATATGTATAGAACAGAGCGTGCAGTTGCAATTAATTTTGAAGCAAGTTAGCAGAGATTTTGTTAATGATTAACATCTTTATGGGTGCTGTTCCTTGTAAATTTTGAGCTAATTGAGTCCAAAGGGACACAATAATAGATTCTGCATTTGCTGTGGATGCCAGTGCTTGCTTTTGGCGCTGCTGCTCTTTCTTTGCGCAAGTTCTGATTTTAATAAGTTGCTGAGAAAGTGACTGTTTTGCTTTTTATGCCAAATTACCAAGAATCCATCTTCTTAAATCTCTGAAAGGCTGCAGTGAATCTTTGGTACCAAAGACTTGATGCTGTTTACCTCCACTGACTCCAAGGTGTTGTGCTGCTGTGAAGTTCAGGAGGCTTAAGTAGGGTTTTATTTGTGTCCTGACATTCACCCTCAAGTTGTGAGGTTTCCTTACCTGCAGCATAAACCAGTCTGAAATGTTTGGAATTGTGAATTTCACATTTTTTCCTCTCCTTTAATATTTTTCCTGGGACCCTTTTCTGAAGCAGTTTATAGGTGGCAATAAAAGTGATGGAAAAATTAATCTGAGTGTGTGAATAAATGACACCAGAACCTGACCTCAGCAGAGCTTTGAAACCCCCTTTACCTTGCAGATTAGAACATGTCAGGGTTAGCAGATGTAGTGGTTTGTAACTCTGTGCCCAGCACAGTCCGATTGAACTAGAGCTGAATGCAATCAAGTGAGAATGTCTTTAAGAGGCTGCAGGCTCTGCCATGGCTGCAGCAAGCCTCTAGCGCTGTAAACAACGGGCAGCTTGGAATTGGTTGTTAATGGCTCTTTATTGATCGAAAGGGGAGAAAGTTCATCTAAATTGTGGATAATTCTGGTAATTTCCTTGAAGATTTGACTGCTGTGGCTCTATAATTGCTGCACCAGGCTCCGACTTATAAGTAGCAATGCTCATAAACCCCTTAATGTACAGTGCTGCTTTCAGTAGTGAAGCTGCACTGTTGCTTTGTAAGGCCGCTTGAGCCATGGCATCTCAAGAACAGAGATGCCAGTGTAACCTTGAACTGCAGGGGAGGTGCTGGGGTCCTCCTGAAAGGGGGGCTTTCACCAGCCCATGGGCTGGCTGCAGCCCAGGGTGCTCTTGCCCTGTGTGCTGCACGGTGATGTTGGCGGCTCATGTTGAGCCTTGGCCTCCAGGACCCCCAAGCCTTCCTCTGCAAAGCCGCTTTCCAGCCAGCAAGCCCCAGCCTGTGCTGATACAGGAGCTCCTCTTCCGCTGGGCTGGAACTTTGTGTTTCCCTTTGAACCTCCTGGGAGCTCTGTCTGCCCATTTCTGCAGCCTATGGAGGTCCCTCAGGATAGCACCCATCTGCTATGTCAGTTACCGTTGTCTGCAGAATTGCTCTGTGTCTGCTGTGTCCCATCATCCGGATCATTAAAGAAGGTGGAAACCAGTATTTGCTCCATATTGGCTATTGTGTAAAGGTGGATTTCAGCAGAATGTGGACCTTTCATGTCTCCTGCCTTTCTCTGAATGCTGTCATAGTCAGTTTAATTTCAGACTGAAGTATGTGTTTCAGGATTCCTTATCTGATCAAACACCTGGAGATACAGAGTGATAGGGAAGTGTGGAGCAGTCAGTTCCAGTGGCACAGCTCACATCAGCTGAGGAGACTGAGCGGAAGAGATGCAGATTGATCTCCTACGAGAATCTGGAAGAGGAGCTGTTGCAGCAGCAAAGAGCACACAGAAGGCAGGTATAAAAAATCATAAAATGAAACCCACTGCCGGGGCTTTCAAGTAGTCAACAGTTTCTGCAGTTGGAAGACTTCACGTTGTGTGAAGGTCATCCATAGGCTTCTTAAAAGGGATGTTCTGCTCTTGTACATTTCTTATTCTGCTGTCTTGGCAACTCCAGTGTGTCTGCTCAGGTTTTCCAGGCCCCTTCATCTTCCTGAGAAAGCACATGGAGTGATGCTTGCTTTGCTGGTCACTGAAGGAAAGAGACTGGCAAGGTCCTGCCACTAACCTCAGCCTTTGTCTGGAGTTCTGATGCTCAGCCCGTGCCAAGCCCTTGCAGAGCTGCTCTCGAGGAAGGATGGATGCGTCCGTTTTGTCTTAGCTGTGTGGGACGCATGGCTGTGTTTCTTTCAGCATTAGGGTGAAGTCAGGCAGTGAGCTCTTCATTGAGTTCTCAAGGAACGAGGTCATCCTGGGTCTTCCCTTCCTCTTAAAATGGAATCTTTGCTGAACCAACTTGTGAGGGTTGCTCTTCTCACACATGTGTCACAGCATCCTCTTTTGGTGGTGTTCATGAGCACATGCCCAAAAGAGGAATTAATATCTTTACCCTCCTCATCTGGCCAATACAGTGGATCAGCCAAATAAATTAATCAACAGTAAGAGGCAGTTGTGAGGTTATGGCTTTGCCAGCCGTGTCTCAGTCAAGTCCTGTTTACACGCAGCCGCTGGGACACTGCAGCTGATGCTTCATTTCCAGTTGCTGTTGGATGGGTTCTCCAGTGTTTTGTAGATTCACGAGTGGGTAGTTATACATTGAATTTATTATTAATTTACTTAAACTTCTGTGTGTACTTTCATTGTTTGCTGTTCTAGGAAGCATAAAGCTTTTTTGCAGTGAAAGTGATGGAAAACAGACTTTGAATCAAGCAATTTATTGAGCCTATTTAATATTATCTCAACTGGTGGCTGTGGTCTCCTAAATGGTCATCTGCTGAAATTTGTATTTATCATGTAGAAAATCATAGAATGCTTTGGGTTGGAAGAGACCTAAAGAACATTGAGTTCCAAAAGAAATTAATGCTTTAACCGCATTATGCGTGTTCATATTCTGTGGTATTTTATGCATAAGATCACCCCTGGAGAATTGCCAGTCTTCATCTGTCTGCCCAAATGAATGTACCTGCTGTGGTTTTACCTGAGGTTAGGAAGAGCATAAGCAGATACTTATTTTATCCATCTAAATGATGAATTCTGGGAAAGACAAAACTGTGTCTGTCAACCTGCTGCTCTAATTGCACTTTGATAACTGAGCACCTGCTTGTTTTGGTAGCTGTTATCAACTGAAGCAGATGGGTTTGCAGTTCGGGGGGAGTGGCACGCTTTTGAAGACCTGTTTCATTATCTTCATTCTAATTTGGAATGAAGATGCCCTCTCACCAAGAGCTGCAAGGTCAATGGGCAGCCTCTGTGCTAAATGCGCTTCCTTGTTGGACGGAGGGGGAAGGAGGGAGCTTGTAAAGCTGTAGTAGCATCCGCAGAGCAGCAGCTACGTGCTGTACCGGCATGCAGGGGATGAGTTTGTTATCACAGTGATTTGTGAGCTACATCAAAGTTAATAAGGGTGGCAGGATGCACTGCCTGCCTCTCGGATCCGTGCAGATGGGGGTGTTCTCTGTAACGCTCAGTCTGTGCTTTGGTGCAAGATGGACTCACAGCAGTAAACTGCTCTTTGCCGTGGTCCTGTGGCTTCTTAGCTTCTAGTAACTCGGTGTGTTTTTGGTCACATTAAAGCCAAGCTGTGAACAGAAGCAAGTTATTGATTCTCTAAAAGAAAAAGATTCTTTGCCAGGGAGTTGATGAGCAAAGAACTCTTCCAGTTTCTGATTTCTGTAAGTGTTTAACATCTCAATTAATTCATGACAGGGCCCTTCTACAGAGCCTCAGAGTCATCACGAACTAATCTGCTCCTGACTAAGCAGAGCTTTGGCGAGGTCTGTGCCAGGCCTTGCCTGACTCAAGCTGCTGCAGGTTGTTCTCAAAAGCCCTTTTGGGTGGCCAGGAGCTGCTGGGAACCAGAAGAGGGGCTGGGAGTGACTTGCTTCCCATCCTGTGCCACACAGCCACAGCCAAGGACTTACTAACGTGCTGTGGCTGGCTTGGGGTTTTGCTGTAATCACTTATTCCTGTGTTCTTCTACTGTTTCCTTTAACTCTGAAATGAGAATAAGGCCAATAACTTACTAAACACATCGAGCGATGCCAAATCTGTAGCGATGCATCTGCTCTACTGAAAAAGCCCACAACCCCAAACAAAGGCTTTCAAAGGCTCAACTCTTCACTGAAGCATCTAGAAAGAACCGCAGTGCTTTGTCTTTCTGGGGTGGTTTTGCTTTTAGTCCCAACCTGTGTGATACACCTAGTGTGTCAGGGAGCTGCTGTGAACAGGACTTCTTGTGGCTGTGCCACACAGCAGACAGGGCAGTGGTGTAGGAACATTACTGCAGAGAACATCTATTAAAGGAATTTGCTATGGAGAAGTACTCCAGTGCTTCCACTACTGTTGAGAGCTTTTGGACTATGTCTTCTACACAGGCAGGAGAAAATTGCTGGCGTAGGAGAATGGAGGCTGAATGAGAAGATAGGATGAAGTGCCATTGTTCCCAGTTAACAAGAGGGATTATCTACAGAGATGGCTTTCCCTTGATGACAGTAGGAGTATGAGTGTAGCAGCCGCGTCTCCTCACTGATAGTTTTGCTTCTGGGCTCAGATTGCATGTTTTTTGTTTGCATATATAACTAAATAAATAAAGGTGAGTGCACTGTGTGGATTTTGGGCTTTCAGCATTGTTTATCCAGACTTTGAAGTCTGACCCAAGCATGTAATGTCTGTGACCAGCATGGGCAAGCGCTGCTGAGGTGACAGATGTGTGTGTGTGCCCCTGGCCAGAGCACAGGGAAGTGGATTTCTGGAGGCTGTGGATAAAGACTGAACAATTCTGGCTCAGCCTCTGTGGAGCCCCGCATGGAGACGGCAGGGTTAGCAAACCCTGTCCAGATGGATCCATTGATGGGCGCATTCAGCTTTCTTGCAGGGAAGACAGTCTAGCTCATTTTCTCCCACAGGAATTGCAAGGTGTCCTTGACTCGTTGTTCCCTTAGCAGTGACAGCACAGGTAGCATTACAATATAAATTACATTACCAGGTCTGTTATAACATCATCAGCATCAGTTTTGAGTACATGAAAAGTGTGCAAAGACTTGTAGTGAGCCTAAACTGTTCCAGTACTAAAAAGAACCATGAGCTTCACCTAGAGTTTCATTGCATGTTTTCACTGCAGTGTGGAAAGCAGGTGAAGGAACCTACTGCAGGCCTCCAAGGTATGTTCCCCCCATAATAGTCATATTATTCATTTACCCCTCTCTCTCCATCACTTGCTCACAGACTCTTCAAAGTCCGTAGCTTCCTCCCTGTTACTGTAAGGCATCTCCAAAAGTGTTATTTATCATTATTAATACTTAGCTCTAACAGTTATTTTCCTCTACAGTCTGTATGCCATTAACGTGGAAACAGATGCAGGTGAAAACCTTCACCAGTTTCAAGTGCACTCTTTTCCAGGCCCTCCTCTTTCCTCTCAGTAAGAGATTTCCCAGTGCAGATAACTGGAATGTTGTTGTATATTCGGAGCTGGCAGCCAGGGTCGTCCCTCAGCCTCGCAGGCTGCCTGTCAGCTGAAGAGGCCGGTGGGAAAGGCCATACTGGGAGTTGGCTGGAGCGTGTGTTTGCGAAGCAGTGTATGTTTTGAGGCAGTGCTGCAGGTATTTGAAGACATTACTCATGAACAGACTGTGATGTGCTAAATTGAGTGGAACCTGTGTGCCAGCTTCACAGAGCATGATTTTGCTTGGATGCCAGTTGTTTAGCAAGTTGAGAAATGGAAGACACAAAGATTCCATTAAAAGTATAATTGGATGGGTAATATCTTGGGCCTTTTTGATGCATCTTTGTTAACCACTTCATATTTGTAATGTGCCAAAAATAGCTGCAGAGTCTGCTGTGGCCATCACTGGTGCAGCTGGGAATAGATTTTAATTGATGGATACTGTCAAGCTGTTAGCGGCTGTGCAGCCATGAGGACCATTAAAGTGATATTTCTTGTCCCTGCTCACTTAAACACTGTGCCACCAAGTCATAGCAGAGTATTAGTTTTCACTCAATGTTGTCTGCATTTGTACTCCTAGCTTCCTAGGGCCATGCCCTGGGGTTTCAAGTTTTAAGCAGTGGGATCTGCCAGCCGCTGACTCCATCTCCTGGTATTGCAGTAGATGGTGCTAAGACCCTAACAAAGTCCAAAATCATGGAGTGGTTGAAGTTGGAAAGGACCAACCCCCAGTTCAACCCCCTGCCATGGGCAGGGACACCTTCCACTAGAGCAGGTTGCTCCAAACCCTGTCCATCCTGGCCTTGAGCAAAGCACACAAGAAGATCCATTTCCCTGCTCTTTCCTGTTAAAAACAGGGGAAAAAAGAGATATTTGAGAAGTGCCCAAGCAGGGAGCAGAGGACAGAGGCTGTGCTTGGGGACTGGAGCAGCTGGTGGAGCACTGGGCTTGTGTGAGACGCTTTGTAGAGCATGGAGAGCACTGACCTGCCCCCTAAAGTGCAGTCTTTCCCAGATGACACTGGAGCTGGATGACTTCTTGCCCAAGGAATGCTTGCTGGTTATTTCACTTCATAAATAGCTTGGGACATCAGCCTTTCTATTACAGCTCTATTCTGGATCAAATCTAGGCTTCCCTTTGAGCGAAAGCAAGAAAGTTGAGACAGAGTTCTTTAAAGAAGTAAGCGCTGACCCTGGTGTGAAATGGGCTGTGATACTTCCTTTAGGAGCCTATAGAAAGGCTGTGGTCAAGAGGAGAAAGCTCTCTGGTGCACGTCTTGGTACTTCAGCCTTTCAGTGGGTTCCTGGGCTGGTTTGGGTTAGTTTGTGCACCTTCCCAGAGCTTTCCTCTCCTCTCTGACCTGCAGAGTTAGCTGTTAGTTATTCCCGGTCTTCCTTTCCAAGTGATGCTGCTGTTCAGAAGGTTGAAAGTTGCAGACAAAAGGCAGAACAAGCAAGCTTATTTCCATTGAATTGTTCAGATGGTTTATGTAGGACCACCCCTGCACTTAGAAGTTACATACTGCTGTGTAGTACAAGCAGGCCGCCAGCCCCAGAGCCCTGGCAGCAGTGGAGGACCTTGTGTTTCCCTGGGGCAAGGCTGCATTGGTTGTTGTGTCTCATGCTCCAGGACCGCCTAAGTTAGGACCAGAATTCCATGTGAAGGAGTATGTGTTTAACTCATCATTTGGAAGAGAAGAGGAGGCAGAGAAAACTCATTGCTGTTTTCTTTATGGATAAGTAGGAAACATCCATCTGTAGCCTACGCAAGCCTTCCTGTTGCCATCAATATAGAGCTAGCTCTGTTAATTCTGAATTACTGCCCTGCCTTGAGCCTCGTGGTTATCTCATGTTTGCAGTTATTTCAGTAAGGCTCATGAACGTACCGAAGCTACACAAGGAGCTGCATTGGCACAAATGATGAGATGGAACTGCAGAAAGTCAAAGTCTTACCAGCAAGGCAGAGCATCAAAGTCTTTATTTCCTCCTTCCTGTATGGATGTTTTTCCACTGTGCACTCCTTTCCTGGCTGTCTCTGGCTCATGCCCTGAACTGTTCTCATCTCCTTCGTTTTCTCTTCCTCAGGTACTTAGCCTGCTTTCTGTACCTGTCCTTGTCACTTTGTGGCTGTTGGTGCCACATTTTCCCTAACATCTTGGCCATTTCTACCACCGTCAACTGTGGATTTGATCTCTGAAGCTTGCGACGGTTCTTTGCCATGAAGAGGAAGAAAGGAGAGAGCGGCTGCTTGTCTCTGTTGAACCTGACTTGTTTCTTCTGCCGCCTTCTCTGCCTTTTCCTCACCCCCCTCAGAGCACCTGGTGCTCTTTTCTTTGAGCGCCTTGGCCTCTTAGAGTTCTTTTTCCCCTTCCTGGACATGGTTTTGCGTCTTCCTGACCTTTTCTTTGAAATCTCTCTGGTAGTTTCAGGCCCTTGGCAGGTCTCAGTCTTCTGGATGGAGATGCGCAGCAGCAGATGATCTGTCTTCTTATCTTCTTGGAGCTCGTCAGCAGGGTTGGTCATGCTGTGGTGGGCTGGCACATGGAGTGGCATTACATTCCCAGCATGATGGTGAGGAGGAGGCGGCTTTGTCGGCTGCTGGAGCGCACTGGGATGAGCGCTGGGGATGACTTCATTGGGCGCTTATGACATCAAGTTCCCAGAGCCAATAGGGTAGAGCCAGGTGTCCTTCCTCTAACTCTGTTGGCCAAAGGGGTAGGATGGAGTCATAGCTGGGGTGTGATGCAGCAGCTCTTTGCTGGCCTGGGATCACGTTCCTCCCCCGGCGCTGGGGTTTAGCTCCATTTAATGCTCGGTGCGTTACAAATGTGTGTAATACCCAAGGAGATAACTGGTTGCCTCTAATTTTTTGTCATGATAAAATGTGAAGCTGCTGTTAGCTGCTGAGAGGTGGCAGCTCATAATGTGAAAATGGTTCAGTAGCAGCCCTAAAAATAATTGTATGTGACAGCTGTTTCTTGGTTCCTGTCAGGATAACTACTGTTATTTAACTCTGCAGCTCTTGGACTACATGTCTAATTTATTTGGGTGGACTTTTCATTAATTTGAAAGGTTCTGAGGGTTTAAAAGCCTTCATTAATTACATTTCAGTAAATGAAAATGTAATGAGGTTCTGCAGGGCTTGGGTGGGAATAAAAGAAAGAAACTTCCTGTGTTTTGTTGGCTTGTTTTTAAAAGGTTAAATCACTTATTCCCAGGAAACGGCTAGCTTTTCTGTCTGCTTCGCAATGCTTGTGACTGAGAGCAGGACCATGAATAAAACAAGTAGAGATTTTGACCATTGGTTGTAAGTACAAGGTGATTTATTGAAGTTCCCAGTAGTGTTAAATATTCATATGTAGTGGATTGCGTAAGTATTAAATTATGAAACAGATCCTACTTCTGTAGGACTTGTCTTTCTGAAAGGTAAAGGTGGAGGAATAGAAGTCTGGAAGTAGGGAGTTCATCCCTGTATTCCGCATGGATAACTTTCTAAGTGCATAATTCCATTGCGGCTAGCAGGATTTCTGTAATTACTTAATGATGCTGGATTAGGGGCAGGTGATTTGTCAGGCTGTGCCCCATCCCTGGCAGTGTTCAAGGCCAGGTTGGAGGGGACTTGGAGCAATCTGCTCTAGTGGAAGGTGGCCCTGCCCATGGCAGGGGACCTGGAATGAGCTTTCAGGTCCCTTCAACCCAAACCATTCTCTGATTCCACATAGAAGCCTGTGGCAAAATCAAGCCTAGACAAAATGCTTCAATGCGATGGTGCTTTTGTCTCTGTTCCCCTTCTGCATTTACTCTTGGTTGTTTTCAAGTGACCCTACAGTAGTAAATAAAACTGGAGCAGAGTCAGCCTGTTCACAGTGCCATGAGGCACGTTCCTCTCGTGTCATGGCTCTTTTCTGCTTCCTCTGAGTGAGAGGCTGATTTGCATTCCATTTATCTCCCCTGCTTCCCTTTGCATTGTTTTTTTTGCTCTCAGAAGAGAACCTGCATTTGTGATTATTCTGGGGCAATGAAATAATTTCATTAGAGCATTCGGAGATCTCTCCAGCAGATGCTTTATTATCTCAATAATTCAGCCTAAGAGACTTTTCAGATTCCCCAATTCCCAGAGTTCAGGAGCTACAAATAAAACTCTTTTGCTCTTTCCCTGATTTGGTTTATTTAGCCTCATTAATCTGTGGTCTTTGCAGTTCTTCCTCAGGAATTTCATTTAAATGTGGAATTGATGATATTCAGTAAAATTGGCTTAAGGAGTGCATTGTGTTGAGATGCTCATGAGACAGTGCGTGGCCCACTTGGTTTAGGTCATTTATAAGATCCACTTTGAATTGAGGCCATTAATTTGAACTCGGTAGAATGTTTGCTCACATCCCTGAATTACCTCCATAATTCATCAAAATAAGCCAGTTCTGTCCCAATAAATCCTGGGATTGGAGTGCTGGAGTAAACACAGGTCAGCGTGGGG
The DNA here is from genome assembly GCA_009867235.2 of Psittacus erithacus. Lineage (NCBI taxonomy): Eukaryota > Metazoa > Chordata > Aves > Psittaciformes > Psittacidae > Psittacus > Psittacus erithacus. The sequence goes on along the minus strand of WYDI02033459.1, from coordinate 2,948 downwards.
TGAGGACATGGGCATCTCTCTTATTTCTTCTCCAGCATGGAGTGTGGTGAGGTTTAATGAGCTGCCTCTTCCATGGGATGTCTGCAGGCAAATGCCCTATTCATAAAGTAGCTTTATTACTGTAACTTCCTCTACACCAGAGGTTTTTCAGGTGGAATAGAAATTGTTTGGAGCAAATCATCTCTGGGCAGCAAAATTCAACTTGGGATGTGCTTGAATTTGAGGCTGAGATTGCTGAGCACGGAGGAACTTGGCCATCAGGACGTGGTTCCAGCCCCGCAGGAGCCTGCTGTGCCTGTGTGTTTGCACCAGCAGGCTGTTGGCTCTGTGGTTATGTGGATAGGGAATTCTAAGCCCAAAGGTCAGATTAATTTAATAAAATGTGTTTAAAATATTACTTCATATGAATGTCACGAATTGGAGTTGCCCAGGTAAGAAATGGAAGCAGCACTGGATGAATGTGAGCCTAGAAGAAGTACCTGCGACAGGCCCGCAGCCCGTGCAGAGAGTTCGTGTGTGTATAACGTGTTAATTGAAAGCTGTTAATGCAATTAATACATGAAATTTGAATCACACATTTTAAAGTTGGGGGGGGAAAAGAGACAGGCACCAAACCTGGTACATGCTGCTGATAGCGCCATGCAATACTGGAGAGCAGGTTCAACATCTCCAGGTTCCCTGGTTCGGTCTCCTGCCAGCGGTTTGTGTGCTGGAGGTGATGGGTTGATGTTCCTGCACCATGGTGGTGGAGATGTGGAAATGAACCCCATGCATTGGTGCTGCGTGTCTGCTGTGCCTCCTTGTTTAAAACGATTTTTAGATCAGTCAGGAGGCTGCACGATGTTTGAGGCGGTGGTGCTTGTTTTATAATACAAATGCGCATAAAGGCCTCCTGAACTAGTTCAGTAAAGTGGATTTTTGTCCGTTTTCCTCCCTGGTCCTGAACAAGGCCTTGGCTGCTCTGAGATACCTGCTTACTGCCATTACACAGTCAGTGCAGAGTTAGGAATGCATCCTGAGACTGCAGGCAGCTAATCATGAAGAAAGGGTTTTGCCACCAGTCCTGGCAGAAGAAAACCTTTGTCGTGGACCTGTTTGGATTCCAAGTGAAAAGCAGAATCTATAAAGAGTGCATAGAACTTGTAACGCTGTTCCTGTACTTTCTCACATGCCAATAAAAAGGACCAAAAGGCAGAAAACCCTCACAGTCTTTGGCCACTGAAATGGCTCGCGCATCTCAGCCCTTACCTCTCTGCCTGTTACTTAATGAGTGTTGATTAAAGTATGAAATTGGTTCCAATTTGCCGTGGCAGGTGAGAACATGCTGGAAGGAATGATGCCGAGAAAAGGACAGCACAGGAAAATTAACAGAAGCAGAAAACTCCACATGAGTTGCCATTAATGTAATGGTGAACGTGTTGTCGGCGCGCTTCCAGCGGCGCTCGGGGTTACTGCCTCCTCAGGAGTTATCTCTGCCGTGTGCATCAGCCGGTAGTGTGAAATAACAATTTCTTACTGCTGCTTTAAAACCCTGGAAGTGCAAACAGCCCCTTGACAGGAAGCATCAAGGCACAAAAAAGCAGGAAGATGAGAAAAATGTCACTGCTCATAATGATGTTAATTATCAGGTAAATGGATGTTGGCATTTGAGAGTTCAGCTGAAAAGATCAGACACGTGCTAAGGTGTAGAGGAGCTGTGTAAAGCATGATGAGGGAGAAGAAAAGTTGTGTCATGTCTGGAGCTCCACATTTGTGTAAGAGCAGAAGTAAAAGGTTCAGCTCTGTCGATCTTTTGGTATCGTAATTATACACTGTGAATCTGGAGATGCTTTTAAAAGCTTCATCTCTCGGAGTCTCTTAGTCTGATTTGTGATTGCAGAAGGTCCCAGCACATAATATCTTGAAAGCCGCAAGGTAAATAGAGGCATTATGTTACCTTTCATAGTCTGATGGTGTTCTGGTGAATGTGTCGCATTTATTAGACATACCGGTATCTTCAGTTGCATAAAGCTAAGGTCAAAGGCTCAGTTGTAATCAGAATAGCTCCCTTGTTAGCTGACATGCATATGGGTCCTTTAAGCAAAACACTGGGGCACAAGCTCTTTCTGTGGTGGCAAATCATGCTGCCCGTCCTGGTGCCCAGAAGCTGGCAAAGCAAATGGGAATAGGGCCCGTTCCTGCCACTTCTGCTCTGCTCTTTTGTGAAGGTGAAGCACGTTCGCTCCAGTCTTTGCGGGTGTCAGCAGTCGTCATCGTGCCTGAATTCCAGAGCCTGAGACTTGACTTTTGGCTTCTGCAGGCTGGAGTAAGGAGCAGGCGAAGGGCTGCGCTGCTGAGGGGCATCTCTGCTGCTGAGGGGCATCTCTGCTGCTGAGGGGCATCCCTGCTGCTGAGGGGCATCCCTGCTGCTTCTCCAAAGCCTTTACTGCTATTTTTTCCCAGTTTCCTTCCTCCTACCCTCAGGCTGGGGGCTCAGCGTGCCCCTGTCACACTGGCAGAAGGGCTGTTTGACCAGGGGTACCGGTGCTTAAAGAGCTTTAAGACCTTGGGCTGTCAGGCTGTCAAAATGCAAAGCGCTGGGGCTACGCTTGCAGCGGATGTTGGTGCTGCAATGCAGCACCTCTCCAGCTCCCTGCAGGGGAGTCACAGCTCCAGAGGGGCCTTGTCCCTGACCTGTTAACTTGGTACATGAGCCCAGTTTATCCCCTTTACGTGCCCTGTGAAGTGTGTGCTTTCAGCTCCTGCCACTCTTTATTCCCCCTTTATTGTCCTGACTGTGGCAAGCAAAGGTGGCTGGGAGGAGGATGCTCTCATGTGCTGGAGAAGGGACTTTGTACAAGGGGAATGGCTTTAACCTGCCAGAGGGGAGATTGAGGTGAGCTCTTAGGCAGAAGCTCTTCCCTGGGAGGGTGCTGAGGCGCTGGCACAGGGTGCCCAGAGAAGCTGTG